>NBNE01001906.1:0-10541 GCA_002215365.1 Phytophthora megakarya | reverse complement strand
TTCACTACTGCATTTTGGTGACGCTCGAAGCGGGCTTGGAGTCGCGGTCGTGTTTCATTGTATTTTGCTGTAACCCGTCCCCAGAATGCAGGCCCAGACTGGTCTGTGCCGACGATGCTGTCCTTAGATACTGCCAGCCATGCTTTTGTGAGTACTTGATCTTCAGTGCTTACCCAGTTGGGCCCACGAGCGCCAGGCTTGGTGGTCATTGCGAACACAGTATGTGGATCTTTGAGAGGCGCGAACACTGTCCGAAAAAAAATGCCCCACCACCAGTGCAAGCTTTGAGATATCCAGGTCACATGCGCCGGACAACTTATTTGCTACTGAGGAGCAAATGGCGAAGCAAATCGGCTTTGTTTGCTCCCACGAAAACTTTTCATTTGCTGCTGGAGCCATTTTGCTCCTGCGGTGGAGCGAGTTGGGGGAAATTTATTTTTAGTTTACTGCCACAGGAGCATTATGCTGCCGCGGTGGAGACGCCCTTATGGTCAAATATACAATGTATACTATGCCTGTATTAAAATACATGCATAGTATACATTGTATATTTGACCATAAAACTCTTGCAGTATTGTCGAGTTTGGATTCCTCACTGCATTATAAACTCTCATTATCTTCAAATTTTTATGTTCTTCAGAGGTTATGCGAGGTGCATCACAGAACTCATCCTAGTATGAGGTTCCAACTGCTTTCTTTCGAGTCTAAAGCTTGTTCGAACCATTGCTGATTGAAGTGTCGACCACCGAGATTTTTTTTAATAGTCACTTTTCACTTGAGTGACATTTTACACTTTCCACATCAGAATCATGCTCGGGTTCCAGTACGTTGTAGCCAAGTCGCGCGAGTTCTCCTCTGCGGTCGAGCGAGAGCTTTCCGCCGCTAGCAATCGTGCGGCTCCCTTTAACCCTCTCTCCTCCACTTCCTCTGTTGAAACTGCGGCTCCAAACGTCGTTTCCGTCGCGTCAGAAGCTCCCGAAGCCGCCTCTCTCTCAGGTCGCAATGAAGGCGAGGCATTCCTCCGTGCCCAGCAAACTCTATATGGTCAAGCCGTGTCCAGCCACCAGAAACTAATGCAAAGGTGATCAGCAACTCTTTCCATGCAAGTTGCAAGACTAAACGTCCAGTAGTTAACGAGATATTGAATTTTTACTTACGTGTCTTTTTTCCACTAAAGTGGCCAGGAACTCGACGCTGCTTTAAGCCACACGCGGGCCACCCTGCAGGCCCAAGCCGCCAGTGAACAATTCTTAGCACAGAACTTCCATCTCGTGTCCAGGGTGCGGCAACAACTCGCAGGAGTCCGGAGTTTGGTGCTTAAGTTGGCCGAAGAAGCTGATGAGGTGGAAAATCTTCTGGTTCAGCGATACGAAGAAGATGCAGCCCGTCAAAATGCAGTGTTTGCTGCTAAACAACAACAAGAACTGGAGAAGTTCGAGGCCGAGATCTCCAAAGAGTCTGAAGGTCGCAAACGCGAAATGCTGGAAATGAGACGCCAAAAGTTGGCGAGAGCCTTTATGAACGACCTACGGACGTACCAGACGCTCGTAGCGCATCATGGAGATGAAGCAGCGACAGAGGCGAGAGTGGTGAATGATGACAAGGAACAGGTTTCTCTAGACGAAGTAGATTTGGTGGTGACGGCCGATCCGGAGCAGTTGGCCGCGTTCTATGACTCTGGATCGGAACAAGAAGAGGAAGCCCAAAGTCCGACGTTCTCGTCACCACCAGTTCCGAAGGAGCTAGAGGAGGAAGAAGAAAAGGAAGGGAATGAGGATGATGAAAGAGACGGTGATGATAAAGGTGAGAAGGATGAAGAAGCTACGGAAGTGATCGACCAGAAAAATGATGAAAAGGCTGAAGAGGTGAAGACTGAAGAAGCTGATGCCTCGGTAGATGTGGAAACGAACAAGCAAGTCGAGTGAATAATCAAACTGATGGTGTTTATCAGATGACTTTTCGTGATATTTGAGGAACTGGTTCTGCCACGCTGGACGCGTCGCTTCAAATTCAGATCTTTTGAGGACGAGAAAATTGCGATGGAGGCGAAACGCGGTGCTGCAGTGTCGGAATCGGAGTTGAATCAAGCGAGCAAGGGGCTTCACGCCACAAAAGGCACTCGAGAGCATTCGGATTCCCTCGAGTTCGACCCGCAGGTGGCGGAAAAGCTAAAAGCGCTCTACGAAAAATTCAACGGTGACATCAACGCCATTTTTGAGGTAAAGTTGTTAGTACTTCAAGTATCACAGGTTTTCGCGTTAATTTATGATGTGAACTCAGGAACTTGATGAAAATCCTCGCAAAGCTCTGAAACACCCACCAACCTCAGCTACCGACTTCGGAACGAAATACGCTCAAGGCTTCTACACGATGGCCGAAGCCAAGTAAATCCGCACAAAATTTGCTGATCGGGTGCTGAGAATTTCAATGAGCATTTCCAATTCTAATAAACAAACATGCATGACGACAACTATCTAGTTTGTCGTGGTAATCTCTGCATCTTTGGCAGGTTCCTCCTCTACGGGAGGAATTGCAATTGGTATAGTGGCTGTACTACCACTTGCACCCTCAGGTTTAGTCGGAGAAGCTGAAGGTGTTCCTCCTTCGACTGTAGTAGCACGTTTCCACGCTGCTACAAGTTCACTCACTGCAAGTCGGTACTTGGCATTGGCTTCAATAGCGTACGTTTTAACCGGTGCTTGGATTGCTTCCCATGTTCGCATGGAATCTTCCGACTTGCGGTGATACCCGTTGCTAATTGTTTCTTGTTTCCAATGCCGCACAAGTTCGGTTGGTCGATCCGGATCACGTCTGAAGCCGAGCTTTGCATCAGGACGGAACTTGGGACCTACAGACTTGCGGAAAAAATCCGTGAATTCAGGCATCACCACCTCCGTTCTAGCCGAATCGGGAGTTCTAGCCGATAGAGGAGTTGTAGTTGATGTGGCTTCGGCTGGTACTGGCGCGGCAACAGCTTGATCTGCTACCCATGCTATTGGTACTGAAGACTTGTTTACTAGAGGTTCTACTTCATATACCCCGTCCTCTTTACCTGTTGCTGTACTTGTCGGAATCTCCGTCAACACAATCTCAGCAGCTACTTTGGAAGAGCGGCCTCCCTTTGGGGGACTATTTGATTCAGGTCGTGTAGGTGAATGCAATGGTTTTACTACATTTTTCTTCTTTCGACGACAACAGCATCGGCATCGACAGCACCGGCGTATTTTACGCCAAAACGCACGTAGAACTCGACCGATAGTGTTTCGTAGCAAAGGTAGAAGGACCCCCACCCAAATTGCAGATAGGAGCATACCGACCAGCACCAAAATGAACAAAATGAACATGAGCATGACGTTCACGTGTAGAACTTTAATAACGAAGCCATGTTGTCCCAATGGATCGAACTTCGAAGCCTGAGCGACTAAGTTGTTGTACATGTCTTCAGTATTCGTAGCCCCATCAGTACTCAGTCCAAACAATTTGAAAATCCAAGTGAGCTTAAACGTCGGTGTTGTGAGTAAATCTGTGTTACCATACATCCACGATGAAAATCCCAAGTGAGCTATCAACGCCCACGGTAGTAAACCCAGCACTGTTTCACCGAGAGCTTCATCGTATGCTGTTTTCACACTGTAAAGCCACAGAATTGACAATTTGTCGATCCAAAATGTTGCTGTACACGCTAATGTTGCGATGAAAAGTAAAACGGGGGAACCTCCACAGAAAACCAACGTCACGAACACGGAATTGAGGATCATAGGATACCTCACCGCCAAATCGAACGTTGGACCAGCATACAATTTGTCCATTTTGTCTTGAGTTCTTACACTTCGACGCTTTAGACAGCGTTTCACAGGGCTGATCACAAGCATTTGCAGCAAAAGAATCATGTGTGGCATGATAGAATTGATCAACATCGTCATTGTGACTCCCATACCCACGGTCGGGTACCAATCTCGTTGGAAATCATTATATTTTCCTCGAAAAAGCTCTCCAACAACTGGAACATCACTTAGTTTTAGTGCAGCGTTCACCACAAGCACGATAATCGCAGTGTTGAGGAATTGTGCTGCAAACATCTTGAGAGCTACAGCTGAGGCTTTATTTGATTCACTTGTGTGCCGCTCGAATTTCGCCAAACTGCGAAGAGTAGATTTTAGCAAGATGTTGACAATCACAACTACAGCGGATGCAACGACAATAAAAGTGTTCTTGGCAAGAAAATCGGTCAAAAATCCACGACAAGGGATAAACGTATTCCATAGCTGTCGTGGTCCTTTAATCACTCCAAGATCGGCAATACTTGCTTGGAGTTGTGCTGTACACAAGCAGTAGAGAACATGACTAGCCAGATACGTTTGACAGTCTTGACCAGTTTCTTCGCGCACGACGCTATCGTAACATGCCAGCGTATTGCATTTCGTGCTCGATTTTTCAGAGATACACGGATCGGTGCATCGGTTCATCTGACTAACAGGTGACGAAGGATTTCGTACGGTGATATCATTGATAATTCCGTTGGAATATGCTACATGATAGCGGTCTTCTCCACTAGTTCCTGGTGTGCACGTAGCATTGGAGTCCCATTCAAGATTCCATGCGACCGAAGCATCTAAAAATCCCGAACTCGCATAGAAAACTTCGGGTAAAGTTGCGTCACAAAGTCCTGCTGGAGGTGCTTTGTCCTTAAATGTTTGTTGGGCTGACTGTGCTGCGGAGATAATGGCACCAGAGAGCAACAATAGAAAAAATGTCACGGAGTTCGTGAAGCTGCGGCGAAGACGACGAGACCGAGTTGTCACCTCGAGATTTTCCCATAAAATATTCGATGGCTCGGGAGCTTCAGCTACTACAAGAGGGAATTTACCATCTCGGAAGCGTAGTGCTTTAGGTTGAAACTTTCGTAATAACCACTTGTTCGAACGTCGATAGTCCTGTAGACAGCGACGACGTGACTCCAAATTGTTAAACACCACGAACGCACACTCGCATGCGTTTAAATTCAATGGTTTCTCGTCTTTCGGATTGGACTTCGGCTTTGATTTTGGCTTTGATTTTGACTTCGTCTTGCTTTTTCCTGGTGCAGTAGCAGTAGCTGCAGGTGTTACCTCGTTTACAGGTTCAGCTGCTGCCACAACAGCAGCTTCTTCTGCTTCTTGTCGTTTTATCTCCAGTAGAAGCTGTTTATTAGCCTTTCTGAGCGCCTTTAGTTTACTTGTCTTTTTCGTCATGGCATTTTGAAGACGCTCTAGCTCCTTGATCGTAGCTTGAAGCAAACGCTCGTCAGCTTTTTTAAAAGTTGATTTCGGCTTCTTGGGATTCTTTTTGCCTGGAGGTGGTGTCCAATTTTGCAGAACAAGTTCAGCCTCCTCTTTCTCGTGTGTGAGAATGGTAACAAGTGCTTGAGCATCCGCAATTTTACGCGTGAGAACTTCCATGGCCAAAAAGGTTCGTAGTAGTCCTCCGGTCGGATGAGCGATACTAACTTCAGCAATCCAAGTGCCGAGGTACATTTGCTGTTCTTCGTGTCTTGCTTGAATTTCTTCAAAACGTGATAACCCCACCGTGCTTGCTCTGGCTTGACCAGCAGTGCTTAATCTACCGGTTGTGCTAGGTCTTTGACCAACTGTGCTTGGTCTACCACTTGTACTTGGTCTGTGTTGTCCACTAGTACCAGGTCTTGCTAAAGCAGCATCATCTGGTCGCCAAAGATGGTCGAGATTGCTTACTACATTGCAATTTACAGCTCCTTTGGATAGAGAATTCTTGACACGACGGGGCCGTCGACCCCAGCAGCAACCGAACCATAATGGATAGTATGTTTCTTCTTGAGTTGGGTCATAACGGGAATTAAAATGCTCTAGAACTTCTCGAGAAGTAGCGTCGGAGGGCAATCCACGTACATATATTGCATATTTGGCCGGAGTGAGGTGTTCATTCTGATGGGCGTCAATGGAGTGTCTTGCATGGCGACGAAATAAAAGATAAACGATCAGAAAAACAAAAGAGTAAATCGCATCGCTGGAAGTCACAATCCAAGCCACAGTCTCGGGGTCTGAAGTAAAAGGTGTGCTAACAGTGGCTCCAGTGCAGTCAATTTCACCGATAGGGAGACACTGCGATGGATCTGATGCAATATCTGGGTTTACGCCTTGATTTCCTAGCGATGCATACGCTAACTGTAGTGGATCAACCATTTTCGCCGTCACACCATTTCCATAATAATTGACCACAATCGCTGGAAGTGAAATGATCCCCATCGTCAAGAAAGCCCAGCTCAAATATTTAATGAGCAAAAAATACAATTCCATTCCGATACCCAACGCTGCAATGTCGTTCATGTTGGCATCAAACAGAGATTTGCTACCTGCCGCAAGTCGATCATGTTTGGCTGCCGCGGACGCACGTTTAGCCATAGCTTTGTAGTCTTTACTACTCAGAGATGCGGCTCTGGCCGATTGAGGTCGAGCTGATTCAATTCTCTCGTCTGCAGAACTAAGTGGAACCATATCACTGATAACCAAAACTGGAGTAATGACAGCTTGATCTGGTGGAGTTTCATGAATAGTTGGAGCTCGTGGAGTAGTTTGTTTCGATCCGGATGGAGCTTCATCCCTAGGTGATATAATTCTTGGGGTAACTTGTTTCGATCCTGGTAAAACCTGATCTCGAGCTGAAGGAAGTCTTGGAGTCGCTTGTTTCGATCCGGGAGGTTGAGAATTTTCTCGAGCCGAAGGTGGCGACTCCGGAGCAATTGGAGCATTGGGTAGTGCTTGAAGTCGAACGGGTAATTGCGCAGTGTTGCTGAATAATCTCTTCTCATCGATTTGAACTGGTGGAGGAGTTTGCGGGCGTTCAATAGCACCCGTCTCGGGATCTTCGGGGACAGGGATTGCCGGTAATCCCTCCATCTGCCACGTTTGACACGAAAATGTCCTGTTCGAAGGTGTTTCTACGCTTTCCAAGGTATTCTTGAGCGTTGGTTTCCAAAAACATACAGAATATAACGGACCGGTATAAGGTCTCGACACTCGCTGAAGACGATACAATGTTGATTCATAGTGATTCAATAAATCTTAGTACCAATCTACAACCTACCAGTGACTATCAACATGAAAATATATTTCGGGATTTCAGGATTGGCGAAAACAGAAATGAAAGTTGTCTTGTCCCACGTACTTGTACTTGCGTTGGGAAGGAGCATCGTGATTCCAGTTGCGATATCAAGAAGATCATTGAAGAAATTGAAACGATCGGAAAAAATGCCGCTGACTCTCGTGCCTCGAAACCGTTTGATGTCTTGTTCTTCTCCCAACTACCAATTTGAACTCGTCACCGGATTCGCAATACTAAAACAATCTTCGATGGTCCAGTAAGTGACGAGCATTGCTATCTGTGCTAGTGTCTAACCCTTCCAACATCTCAGATTTAGCGGAAGACAGTGAATTTGGTGTCCGCGTCCCAGTGAACTTTCGTTTGTCAAAGGGTTTGAACGCCATCCCAACTTTCACGTCGTGGTGATGTTTTGGGCTTTACTCTGCATCTCTGCGTTGACACTGTCAACAGTGGCTACAGCTTTACTCGTGTTCAAGTTCTATCGAGATTGGGACGTCCGTGCTTCCAGTGTTCAATGGCTTTTTGCTGTGTTTTTCAATTATCAATGCGTGGGTGCAGCAGCCAGATTAATCTATTTGGTGTGGCTCACGGTCAAGACAGAACGCACGCCAGATCCTTCAGACGAGCTTAGTGGAGAAGCTTTGGTCGGGACGGAGTTATATCGACTTGGGGTTAGTGCAGTTTTGAAGTTGGGAACTAATCAGAGTGGCTGGGTGACTGCGACCATTATCGTCGGCGATACCGCCCAGTTTGGTCTGGCAATTTGGGGTTTTCTGCTGATGTATGAACTCTCCAAGCTCGTTGCGCTTTCCATGGATCGTGGTGACCTTCACGAGCGAGCAAAAATCCGATTGTACGCATTTGTCGGTCATTTTTGCGTTGCAATATTCCTGGTTGCCGAAATTGTGCTTGCCATCATTTTTTCGGGCTATTCCAAATACGCGTACATCATTTTACTTGGCGTCTTCATGTTAAATATCGGGGTTCTTATCTACTTGATGATCATGGTAGTGATTCTACGAATCAAAGGCCGCAACTACGAAAGTGTGCATGGACATTTTGTGGCTTCGCCTCTTTATCGCCGACTCAAGTGGATCATGCTGGTTTATGCGTTATTTGCATTCCAGTTCCACTCCATCTCGATTGCCTTGTATGCAGCACCAAGCAAAGAAAAACGACCTTCGGATTTCGCTGGAATAAGCTTCGTCTTGTATTATTTGCGTGGTTTTTTGCTGTCAATTGCTGCTGGATGTAGTCAACCATGTGTCGTACGATGCATGGGGCGTTGTGTACCTGAGACTGTCAAGGCAGAATACACTCAGCGTCGAGAATGTGTGACTATTCCGTGCGATAGAGAAGTTCCCTACATCAATCCAGTCTTCGTGTTCACGGACATTGAGTCTTCAAGCGCTCTTTGGGGAGTCGATGATGGTCGAATAATGCAACAAGCGACGCAAATTCACGATGACATTCTCAGGAATTTATTAGCTCCGTATCGTGGCTACGAAATCACTACAGCAGGGGATTCTTTTCAACTTGCATTTCATACAATTCAAGAGGCTGTCGAGTACTGCTTAGAAGCTCAACTTCAGCTTCTCAACGCAAAATGGCCAAAGAGTCTTCACGGACTTGTACCTGCGACCCGAAAAGTGCGTTTTGGAGCAAGGACAATCTTTCGTGGACTGCGAGTACGTATGGGAATCCATGATGCATGCAGTTCGGAAGGATCGTTAGTCCGAGATGTTCATGCTGTGACGGGAAAGTTAATATACACTGGGGCTTCTGAGGTCATCGCCAATGAAATTGGAGACTTAGGTGCTGGAGGTCAAATTTTGGTCACCAAACGGATTGCGGAGTGGCTCGCAGAGAATTCGTCTCAGCTGACGATCAAGTTTGTCGTCGAACCCGTTTGTGAGTACTCAATTCCGCGACTAAATGTCGTGTTAGAGGTCTTTCAAGTAATACCCAAACGGATGGCAACAAGGTGCGAAAGGTTTTACTCCCCACAACACATTGTACGGATTGACCAAGAAGCGTCACGAATACGAAGTGAACCTGAAATGCACTACACACTCATTCAATCACCAAGGGGACGTTGAACTTAGTTTGTGTCCTGGTATTTCTCAAGTGTTTGTCGATTGAATTCTCTTGTCTAGTAGCTTCTAAGTAGAAAACCTGATGTTGTGTTCTAGCGTTTATTTGTTGAGTACAAGTATGGGTGTGCAAAAGAACGAATAGACCCCAAAAAGACAAGGGGAACGTAGGATGGACAATAATACATTATCGCTTAAATGTATGCGAGTCAGTGGATCAAATTTATTTTGAAGACCATTAAACTACTTCGCTAATAGCTGGGAACCGTAGAACTGCAAGAGTAAAATTTGAAGACTAGGATGAACAACATATAAAACTTCCATTGCAACTCTTCTTCACATTGTTCAAGCTGTGTATTCGTAGTACACGCCACGAATAACAGGTAGAGCTGCGAATGCGAAGATGTTTACCAAAACGTGATGATCCATCTGCTCAACCAATGATCTCTCGCGCGCAACCATCGTCCTACACCGCTTCAATGGTTTGCATTGCTGCTCATTAATTGAACGCACGCTCAGAAACGCCACTTTACATTTCGTCGGTAGTGGTTCGCGTTGCCGATAGATAGGCTTGCCGTCGAATGTTTTAAAAGCAGCCTCATATTCCGTGCAACGTGATTCCACCATAAGGTATTCCAGCCTTTCGTTAACTTCCAGCATAGCAAACAGAGCACTCACGGAAGACTTAAAATTTGATGTTGTACCTAAACGGCGATCGGCGATCTCTGTACGTTGTAGGCAAGCTTTGAGGCGGCGCGTACACTTGGCAAGTGGATTGTTCGGGTCACGCAAACTTTTAGCGACCGTCGATACATCAGTCCATGCAAAAGACCACTCCGGGGTTGCTTCTTTGACCGCACGATATTCGGTGAAATCGAGTTGTATATCGACTAACTCTCGTGAAAGCGTTAGTTCTTTCCGCACGATATTCGGTGAAATCGAGTTGTATATCGACTAACTCTCGTGAAAGCGTTAGTTCTTGCAAATTGGGGCAACATCGAATTATCACGTTCCCATCAAAGTCATCACAAGAAGTATCGTAAGATTCTAGGATTGCCAGTGTGGTCAACGATAATCCGAATGAATCAAGAAAGGGTACTAAGCTTTGCACACCCGTCATTCCCAATCCTTCCAAAACCCCGGCCACACGTAGTGTCAGGGTTGTCACCCCACCCGAGTCATTATTCGTTGCAGCGCTAAATTCCAAGTGGCTACGCTGGACTTGACAACGCCCGAAGCCAGGAACTAAAACATTTATCCACTCACTCTTTCCATCGTCACTAAACGTCCGGATGAACTCTATTGGATACTCAAAACTCAAATGACTCGAAT
>NBNE01001905.1:0-10545 GCA_002215365.1 Phytophthora megakarya | reverse complement strand
ATTAAATTCCACGATAGAATCATAAAGGTCCTTGCGAAGATCATATCTCGGGAAGTACTCTGCAGCATCGCCATGGCAACTTGCTTGTATAGCCCAAACGACATATGACCTTTTCCCACTCTGGCCGTGGCCCTGACATATAGCCCCTGCAACTTGGCGCTGGAGACCTTTAAAATGAGAGCTCATTTCACGCTCTAGTCCAGCCGACATAACGCGGTGATAATCTTGGTAAAGGTTGAAAAAGGCCGAACGATGTCCAGCATACGTAGAAAAACTATGGAAGTCGCCGTTCCTCTTCTTCATTGAGAAAATCCACGTGAGAAAATCGCGTGCTGTTATTCTATCAAAATCGATGGGAGGGTTGGCCGGTGCGAATGATAAAGCACACTTGATCGAGTTCTTGTCTGCCACTCCATGATCATCGTAAAGAAGGGAATTAGCAAATGATCTTTCACCAGTGCTTGCTTATTTTGAAGCATCCATTGCAGGAACCGAACCGTAGACGCTAGGTAAGAAGCACGCGAGTTTGCAGAAATCGTGCTCGTCCGTGCATTTGTGACTTCCGCTTCCAGTAGCAGCAAACCGTCGAATTCCACTGCAATTTTTGCTTAGGATTGTCGTCCTGTGAATTCCGCTGGTTGGCCTCTGTATCAGGAGTATATAGAAGATTGTATGTAGACGAAAAGTCACTATTGGGAATTCTCAGGATACCTATCCTATTGCAACAATTACGAGACCACATACATCCTGTAAATTCCGGACAATTCACAATACCTGTATATGTATCACATTGCAAAATACCCGCCCTCAGTCTGAATTTCGCCCTCATATCCAATAATTCACAATAAAGTTGTCAAACTGACAAAATAGGACCGTTTCCAGCGATGGAGGCGACGATAGCACGAGAGCGGATATTCACGGGAGGCGTAACTCGTACTTACGGCAACTCTATATAGGGATGCCGAAAAGCGACATTTATACTGACGGAGGAGACGATGTTGCAGTAATAATTCATGCGCAACGATAAGCATGAGAAATAAGTAGAAAGCGTCGACAACGCTCATGAAGAAGAACTCGGCGATTCTAGCGTTAATGTAGTGCTGTGTTGCCATTGAGGACTTTTGAGAATGAGAAAGAAAGCGGAGATCACAAGGAGGTTGCTCTTGACCAACCAAAAAATGATAGGTGGTGGTGGACAAGAAAATAAGTAATCGTAGTGAAATGGCTTCTTCAGAAAATAAGTTTTGCTTTGTGGTCATGATGAGAAAGAAATAATTTTACCTGGACTATTTTATTGTATTTCCCGCCAATGTATGTTTCGACAGCCCTGGCCCTATAGTGAAAGCATGTCAAAGCGAGCATTCTGAGCGACCCTTCAAGGTGGAGATGTACATGGATGTAAGCGCAGGCAGGTCCGTCTACCAGCTTTGTGACCGTTCATACCTGAGCACACAGCGCGAAGATCTTCAAAATCTGTTTGATCAGTAAAGAAAATTGTGGGGTTGTCTGATTCTCAATTACGCTGCGAAATAGTGCTGGCGGGGGAGCACGTGGAATACTATTCGATGCAGTTAGTAGCGGGCAATTCGAGAGGCTACGGCATTCCTCGAGTACTCGAATTCAACACCAAGGACAATATGTGACCAATGGGACTTGGCAGTGACAATCTGCTTCCTGCTACGTCGATGATAAAACTATTGGCTAGGTAAAGTGACTTCCTTCTCGAACACCCACGAGGTCTCTGGAAACAAAATAAAGACGTACGGCATGATCAGTAGTGGCATTAATGGCGTCACTCGCGCCGATGTGCTAAATTCCACACTCGCTCGAGCGAAAGGAGACGCTTTCACTCACATGAGCCTAATGATAGAAGGTTTGCGCGCTTCGGGTTCAACCACATGTGCTGCTCCGCTGCCGGCATTTTTCTTCGTCTTATACACTGTGTCAAACCTTACTACCGTGTAGCCGTAGTTTGACGCGAAGCTGTTGACGGCTGCTTGATCTGTCTCGACCGACGGGAAAGGCGACTCTGGATGACAGGGCATCACATCTCTCGGCGCTGTTTCTGAGGCCTGGGAGATCTCAACTGCTTGATTTAAGAGCAGCCTCATTGGAATAGCGACCAAAGTTGAGTGATAAATGAGGTTGTGACTTCTTCAGCGAGGAAGTCTCGCCTTGGTCAAGCCATGGAAATCGCTTTCAACTTGATGAGTTGCAAATTTTTGTTGAAACAGCACCATGATGATGGGAGGGAAGCCGTACGAGTTGCGGCTCCCGTCAATATCCGCTCCCCGATAGCACCTCAATGGACGTTTCGGTTGGTCAAGTTTAGATTGTGATGGCGACGAAAGAATATGTGATGTTGGAGTGGGATGAAGCATGTATGTCATTTGACAACTACTTTTAAGTTGTAGTCGTTTAAAAACGACTACAAGTCGCGCATCTACCAAATCTACCGTCTTCTCTCTACTACCTTAGTATCTCAACGAAAGAGTCAAATCGAATTGATGGTAACTGAGGTAGATAAGAAATTCGATATACCTGAGGATGGTTGGATCATAATTGCATCATCTTTCAATGTTGACGTCGATAGATTTCGGTTTGCTTGGCTGACCACGTCGATAATGACTATCGGTCTGGGGCATATTCCCGGTTAGTGCGTAATGTTTAGAACAGAATTGAAATTCGAGAGAACGATGTAAAATAAGCCCCAAACTACTGGCTGATCACATCGGTGGACATCATCGAGTGTTGCTGGTTGCTGGTTTGATGGAGGTTCCAACCCACGATGTACGCGTCAAAATGACCTAATAGCTCATTTTGAAAGTTGCACCTTTCATCCGTCCTACTATACAGCTCACAAACTCACTTAAAATGGAAATTCAATGCAGGAAGTACGTCTACGGGCCGCAGTCCACAGACGACGGTATACTGTATCTATTTGTAAAGCTGCTACGATCCGTCCGAGAATCTAAACACCGGATATAAAACGACATACCCACTACCTGTCGCATACTGGTCTACCTATCTAGCAGTGTTGACCAAGAGATTCTCGATGCCATTGAACGTCGTTCAGCTCGTGACTTATGTGTAGGACACGTAGCACTTTGTTTTATTATCCGACAAGCCGCCATCGTCCCGTTGACCCGTCCTGATTGAATTATCACCTTCCGCAGGTTCAAAAACCACTAAGCGTACTATCGGAAGAAAAAACACGCTGTTAGGACGTCGCGCAGAAGCGTCCACGGCAACGGTGGTGAGTACTACTTCAACAACCTCAAGGATGCGCTAGAAGAGTTGAAGATACACGACCGCTC
The DNA here is from genome assembly GCA_002215365.1 of Phytophthora megakarya. Lineage (NCBI taxonomy): Eukaryota > Oomycota > Peronosporomycetes > Peronosporales > Peronosporaceae > Phytophthora > Phytophthora megakarya. The sequence continues at coordinate 7,228 of NBNE01001905.1, read as the reverse complement.
GTCAGGAACTGTGATGAGACAGGAGTGTGTGCTCAGGGTCGCTGCCAGCAAAGCGTCTTTACACCGAAATGCATGACTACTAATGTACAACGCTCTCCAGATCGCGAGAATTGAGCTCGCAGTTGTTGGATACGGGCTCAAGCAATCGACAACACCCTGAAAGAATCCAGGTTCTCGGACTTTTACATAGCTTACTAGACATTTACGGAGGTTCCTTCTTTGCTCTACAGAGCTCTAAGACTCAATTCATTCTGCATTTAGCGTCCGACCCGTTAAGCTGAGCTGTACACCTGTCTGTTTCTACAACAGTGGACCGTCGCTCGCAGAGGTACATCTTCGCTGAAAGCGGGCAAAAGTAGAGCGGATGGAGGATGCAACGGACGGGGCGGTGTGCGCTATGTTTGAGACATCCAACATTAACGGATATTTGTTCATGTACTGGCTGAAATGGTTTGTCGGAAAGCTTCCGGCAGCGAGCCTGCTGCTTCTCATGCTGGTCGGGCTGTTTGAACACATTGACTACAATGCCGTCGTGTGGGTAAAGGAGAAAGAGAAAACGTACACCTTTTTGTGCTGTCAGTAGCATACACGTCTCTGCGGTGAAATGGGTTGGAAATTCCACGTGAATAAGATTGATGGATTGATAGATGGCGGAAGGCAACAAGGACGTTATCCGGAACCGCGACAGTATATCCGGATCGGGTGGATCCAGATCCTCCAGGAGGACTGAAGACTAGCGACGAGCATGGATATGTGGAGATAAGTATATGGGAGATATGGACATGAAGATACCACCGAGGATCCAGTATGAGAAAACTCGGATCCGCGAGCGGGAAAAGTTGGAGAGGATACGGAACGTTTGCGGGTACGCAGAGCCGGATTCGCAGTAAAGTACCAATATCGCGCCGGATCCTGAATTTGTGTGGTTCAAGGGACCTCTAGGGACTACAGATCGCGTCATATTGACGACGATCAAGAAGGTCAAGTGGGGATCCGGATCCGGCGGATCCGACGTTGGAGTGTCGACATCAGATGATTACGCGCAGATCCTGAAGGATAGCAGCTGCTCTCCTAGAAGCAGTGATCAAGTTGGTGTAAGACAGGCTATGGTATAGGACATAGGAATAACAGAGACTCGAATTTGCATCATTCGGTACAATTGATTGTTCTTTCATTCATTCACACTTCGCGTATTACGGACACCTCGAATCGGGATAATTTATTGACCCTACAAGGTGATCGCATACTTCGAATATCGGATCTAGCGTTAGTTTGGATAACTGGATAATATATTGACCAGATCCGACTATTTAGTGCCTTATTCTATACGTGCAAGCTCCGGATCCACAACATTTATTGCTTGGTCGTCAATACGTCGATCTCTCAACAACAACCCAAGATCCAGTCATTGGAGACTGCAAGCAAGTAAAAGGATCTCAAGATCACGAACAACAAAGGTCTCAAAGATAACACACCAAGGCAAATCAACACGACCCGGATCCAGATCCGGCCACCGGTGATCTACACTCGAGTATTCGTGTAGACCCCGGATCACCATAACTGGCACCAGAGCGAACATTTCGGCGCTGCTAATCACACTCCTGCGTCTCGCCAAGACACTCGATCTTCATTCCCTTGGACAACCTCCTGCAGTTACCGGAGGAGCAAGATCCAGCCCTACCGACGGGTACACAGGTAAGGAAGTTCAGCTGATCACGGAATGTAGGAATACCCCCTCCTTTAGTCGGTGTCCTAGGCACCGTGGCAAGCCAGATCCAGCATCTTCTCAGATTTTACTGACCCATCTCCATCCCACCTTCATCACCGTTGATCGTCACGTCGACCAGTGTAACTTGAGGCGACATTATTGCTGGACGGGGTATTGGGTTGAATATTTTTACATAGGCACATGAGAAGGATAATACCTACATTTGCATGCTGATAACTGTTGCTGCCGGCGTGATTTATCGCCTGTCCATGGCTTGGATTGCTGCGAGACGTGCCTGGGCATCGCGACAGTCAAAAGCAAACTATGCTTGAGAGGCAATGACAACTTGCCATTTCTGTAGGTTAGGATACGTATGCTCTAAACACGTACCGAAATTATAATGCACACGGAGTCTTGATGCTGCGTGACTGTATTTGAATAGTGGACACTGCACACGAGAGGTGGGCATGCCAAATGGAGAAATGAACCACATCTTTACATTGTATTTCGTATTTACGCCGTCTTTTGTTCTTAGCATATCCTTCTTCTCTTGTCTTGTCGACTATTTGGTTTCCATTTTGGCAGAATAAAAAAGTAGATAAATCTTAGTCTAATTACAAGCAGAATCAATTAATTTCTTACATATAATACAGGACTCGCTTTTCTCTACTTTAATTCCTCCGTTCCTATATTTTGTTAATCGCTTTCTTGTAGGAGCATAATACACCCCGACGGGTTGTGTGTTAAACCAGGTTTACGTTTACAAAGTACTATCAAGATGTAACTCAGAACCAGGGGTTCAATATTTCCTCCAAGCAAGCACGGTGTCCACGCCTACGTGAACCGGCTGCTGAAGTGCGCGGTGGACCTTGCCGGAGCTAATAGTCATCTCACATGAAGGGGGGGGGGTTATTTGGCCTTCTATTTGAGTGTTTTATTCGGTTGTACCTATAGAAGCCTGATATGCAATTATATGGGTCTGAATAGACTCTGTCTTTCTGGCAGTAGCTCTGGGATGTTGCTCCAACAGTGCAGTTCGATCGAGCCATGTCCACGGCGATTCCAATTCTAATTCTCGATTGACTTGCAAGTCTTGTATAGCGTTCTTCTTGTTTACCGCCAGTCGTTTACATTGTTGCAATGCGGAGAGCGGTGGTTTTCTCCATTGTATCGCAACGAAGCACTCGGTGCTATCGTCTGGTCCTGGAGTTTGTATATACTTGGTTCGTGGGCTCTTCGTCATCGATTCCATACTCTCAACTGATAACAAAACCTTGCTTGGTTCTGTGCATTTCGCCACCTCTTCCATTCCCTGCTAAAGCACCACTGCGGCATTATCTTTTTGGAGTCCTCTTGAGATGAATTACAATGTTCCAGCTGCTGCTAATTCTCCTTGACCCTTATCGTCCAAGATCCAACAACAGTTTCGTCGCTATTTTTCGTCACATAATAGCGCACCAGCCAGAGCTTCATTTCCGCCATTCCGATTCTCTTTTGGATAGTATCCATGATGATCATACAAATTTCCATACACATCCCCAATATTCTTGTGCTGGATCTAGCCTGCCATGCTCCAGCGCCTGCTTTGGCTTGATATTTTCCTGCTGCCCAAATGATATCCTGCGTTTCTTCTGCCGTGTAAATAATTCCTTCAAAGATAGCCTTGTTGCGTAATCTCCACAGCAAAATAGGTGTTACTGTTGCCGATAGCTCCGAAAGCTTTTAGCCGAGTTGGAGTGCTGCGCAGTAGCGTCAAGAAATAGAAGACTGAACTCCAAGACCTACAGTCGGAAATGGCTAATGCTGTATGGCGTTGGCAGACACTATCTGGCTGCGTGTCTACACTATGATAAATGGAAAGATTTTACTGGCTGATTCGTGACCAATAGGAACGTTCCACAGTGAGTGGCCTAGACTGATTTCCGGATAGTTGGTACACTTATCCGGACTATCTATAAAAATTGGGGGCTTATTGTTGAATTTGCATGCTCGAAGAACACAGGGGTCTCGAGTCCAATTTGGATCTAAAAAGAAAAGGCGTTTTCTCAGTCCACAGGCCGATTCTGGTCATTTCTTGCCGCCAATAAACTAGGCTCAAACAGGCTCTCTTTCAATACAATAAAAATTGTTCCCCTATACACAATACATAGATTATACACGAATATTTTGTATCCAACATAAATGTACCATATTATAGGTACATGTTGGAAACGTAGGAGGTCGGATATTTTATGGTATGATATAATATCCGCAAGATTCCAACTCTTGATAACCATGACTGTTCTGCCAACCAATGAGATACCTCCAAAACAGGTATTTTGCCCAATCCGAGGCCGTTAAGGAAATGGGCAGCGCTCCGACCCAATCCGACTATATTTAGTTGGAATGTTTTGAAAATATTTTGTATGCCATACAAAACTTCATATAAATGCATATTCATAAAATATCTAACAGTTTCCAACCAACACGACGGTAGACGAGGGTTAACAATAGAAGGCATCAAGCAAGGTGGTGAGCATGCCCCTCGCGTCCCTAGCTCCCGCTCCCGCTAACACTAAGAAAGCAAGAAAGACAGCGATTAAATTTTCAACAATTTCTAGATGCCGAGAATGTAACACTCGACGCTGCTCAACAACTCATAGGTGCTGTCAAGACCGGTAAGGTACTTCGTATTACGCTAGACAACTATGCATACTCTTTGGTGATGTCTTCAGAAACATTTCGAACAACAAGTACGTGTCTAGTATACTTTGGAAACGTGAAGAATTGGTTACTAGAAGAGTATCCGCAGCAGGGAGGAATTGTGAAGCCACTACTTCAACAAACGTTGACAAGGGTAGGAAAATACTGTAATAATCGGGAGGAAGGTGTGCCAGAAAAGAAAGCACCTCCGTGCTCAAAGCAAAACTTGGAAAATATCGTACGGCTACTGTATACATCTGATGGAGAAGAGTGCTACCTTGATGCTACTCTCGTTGCATGGTGTGGTAATTGTATGGACGCAGCTCCGATGTGGAGCAGCTTGAGAAGCAACAACTCTCTATACTACCGGGTAAGCTTTGAGTTTAAGTATGCTGAGTTTCAAACTAACCTTATCGTGTTCCGTTAACTAGGCGGAGTCCTCTTCCTCCGTTTTTAAGAGAGCTAAAACAGCTTTGCTGCAAGGTATTTCATTATTCAAAGACCCAACAATTTTTTTAACATGCCCTGTATTTCCTCTAGCTGCTGCTCTCTCAATGCAGATGGATCCATCCAAGCGCTGGTTCCATCCGTTTAGCACGACAAAGCGCGGAGCCGTCTCTATAGATGATATAGCAGAGTTAAGTCTCTTTGAGCTTCTCGAGACCGAGGAAGAGAGTATCTCCTTTACCAACGCGGAGAAGATGCCCAACAAGTCGCGTAATAAAGCGTATGTTAATCGGTTATTGACTACAGTCAAGGATATTGCACGTACAAGAGAGATGAGGCTGACTCCAGAATTTACTTCACATTCTACCCACAGAGGAGCCGCTATGCACGCAAACGACGGGATCTTGGCGGAAAACTGATTAATCGGGCGTGGCGGATGGCAGCTTGATCGCGTGAACAAGGAGTCTGGCTACATGCTGGGTACAACGCAGGCTGACCAAAAGGTAGCACGAGTACTCAGCGACTGGAAACCGAAAGATGGCACAAATCATCCGTGTCTTCGGGTTCTCGAAGAACCAAGCCTCTCACGCGCACAGAAACTTCAAGGTATATGCTTTGCTAGCACACTGGTATTTTCAGACACACCTCTAAACCGTGACGAAGCGGTTGCTCAAGTGCTGACGGCCACGTTGGTGATGCACTACCCCGATATGCTGATGTTGTCGGATAGTAGTGCGTTCATCGGTGCGGGTGGCGATGACAGCGCCGTCGATCGGAGAAGCGGAGGTGCTTGCGTGGAGTGTTGAAATCAGGAAAGTCTTCTCTCCGTCCCTCGCGCACATCGAGCCTCCCGGAAGCAATGCACAATACGCAGAGCTGGCTCACCTGTTGAAGAAACAGTCCTAGCAGATCGACTTGTTGGTCGTGCAAAACAAACGCATCGAAGAACGACTATTAGCCGTCGAAGCTGTGAAGCCGGACACGAAGGCCGATACGACACTTTCTGGTACGAGCACCAGTGCTGGATGTGTGTCGATGGACACACTGACGTAAACACGGCAACAAACCTGCCCGCCCAAAGAAGAAAGGACTTCAGGTTCTCACATATATCTGGCATGAGTGGTTCACGGCTGAGCCGGGAGTGTTCTTCTCACGTGCTGTAAAAATAACAGCGCTGTACGAGTTTAGACACATAGCAGGGTACATGATGCTGTTCCTACCGTCAGGGTTCAAGCTAAACCCTTCATCCTCTGCGTTCAAGAGCGAAGTGTTGGATCTTGGAGAGGAGGCACAATCAAACGCCTTGCCGTTCTTGAAGGCCAATGGAACGTCGGCTTTTGCAGAGGGCACAGCGTTAAAGGCGCTCCGCAAACTTCACAAGATCGGGAAATTGACGCCCATTTTGCCCTCTACCATGAACCTCTCGAAGTCGGACGCATCGTTGAACCAACAACTACGTCGGCTCTCCCATCGTTCCTTCGATAACGTCCAAAGAAGCTTTCTACAGAAACAATAAACCACAATCCACAAACGTAGTTAAATGAAGACGGTGACCGCAATCGAACCGGTCAGCAGACAAAGCTGCCGCTTCTACCCGAAAGATCGACACGGAATAAGTACACTTTCCGAAAAACATAAGTCGTAGGCAAGTCTCTCAAATACCTACCCTGTCCAATGCTAAGTTCTTGTTTATGTGCCACGCCGTGATGTAGTATTTAACAAATTCCAGAGTGATTTGTAGCCACATATTTGTGTAAATTCAAAATTGAATTGTATGCATGTCACTTACGGTACTTATACCAATGATTAATTGTGTCTGCAGCAGTAATATACGGCTTCCAATAGTGCGCCCTATTTTATGCTTTAGTACTCATTAATGAGTTTGCTTCCTGGAACGAACATCGCTCCTAGTTGTTAAGAGTAGATGATTTCTCGGCCTACATGTGTTTTTAGAGGCTGTCACAGCTCTGACAGCTCGATTTGTTTTCCTGGCTGGTCTCTCTACAGAACTGTACAGTACATGTTAAGTGTCTGGTGAATAATAGGCCTGTCGCTTTTCCTAGTCACTACCATAGACGAAGTCACTAAGTTGCAGATGTACCGGTATTAGTTGGAACGGGTCAGACTCGGTTGAATTTTGACGGTATGGACTATTTAAATATTTGGTATTCTCCAAATTTGATCGCGCATTTTGTAATGGATACGATTGAGGGAATGAGGAACGGTAAAAATCGACTCTAGTGCAACAAACGTTTACAGTGCGACATCAGTAAATGTAAGAGTGACATACCTCCGCATCACAAAATTAATATCTATTAAACTATAAAAGATAAAGCCATTCAGCAACAATAATACTACAATGACTCAGATTCCATAAATGCATATCTACTC
>NBNE01001904.1:0-10553 GCA_002215365.1 Phytophthora megakarya | reverse complement strand
CACCTCTGAGGGTGCCGGCCGAGGAACATCTAGCTGTGTTTTTCTTGCATTGAACGCATTAGTATATATATTTATTGCAAGAAGAATGTTATCTAAGTTACCGGGGTCGGTATGGTGCTTCTTAGCGGTGTTTGAACACGTTCGAACGCCCTCCACGGCCGCGCGAATCTTTCTTTTGCATCCTGCCATATCTTCCCAAAATTGAAGTCATCTGAAAAGTTGGCTACTCCTTTATACTGATAATGAGAGGATTCACGAGATATGAAGGGTTTTTGTGAGAAAATCTACGAATCGTAGGCTACGATATCTAACATGTTAGGTGCTAACTTAGCCGTCTCCGTAGCAAATCTACCGAGATATTGATAAGAAGCATAAATAAGTTTGAAGCTGGGACGAGAACGTTATATTATAGAAGAGGAAAACGCATTAGCCCCGAAACAAACTTCCACCGTAGCCCCTAAATTTCGCTGATAACTCTCTATTTGGCAGGGGTCGCTTACAGGACTCCGTTGTTTGTTGCGGTATTCTCTTCATCGCTATTTTCACCAAGTTCGTTGGTGACATGTTCTGTATCGGCGGGTCTTTTTCAACACGTCGCAGCGCATCATGAAGCCGCTCCCTCTGGGCCTGGTGGCGATGCTCGTGCTCGCGTCTAATTTCATTACTCAATATTCAAATGTACGCACGTTCGTCCTCATCCGCTACGTCATCAGCTCTTTGGAAATTCAGTAGCGCTCTCTGAAGCCTCCCCTCCACGATCTGCGTCGCACGAGGTTCGCGCACGAAGAAGAAATGGACTTTTGCATGTTGTATCGTACCAACCAGAAGCCTGTCAAACGCGGTTTGCTCGGCATTATCGCCTCCCGGTGGCGTTCCTGAGCAGCTTCCATTCTTAACCGAAGTCTAACAAATGATCGCCACCGAGTGGACCGTGTCAATCATCATTACTAGTATGAATGTTGCTTAGCATCACTTAAGTACTTCCCGAAAATTTCCACGGCAGTTGGCCATCGACAGGTTTTGGATCGAGAATATCCGTGAATGAAGGAAGATGACTGCATGGCAACGTGTGATCCTGTACTCGATCATCTATATCACTTTCGTTTCCGCACTGATCATGGCTCTCGCGTCCCAAACGGGTTGGCAATGGCGTGAGGCAGCATTAATTATCATTTGTGATTTCGATGAGGGGACATGGAATTACGACTGGTGTGTTGTTGTTCTCTGCGGGTTACCTGGGAGTGGGAAAAGCACCTTAGTGGGTGTTCTTGCTGCAAAATTTGAGAAGGAGCCAGCTTTGTGCGTGGTAGCAGACAGTGGTTCACGTGTACGATAAGAACGAGATTGATTTGGAAGAAACCTCTGTTGGAGCGTTCAAGAAGGCAATTACGGATTCGTTATCGGTTGCCGTTGTGGTAGTGGATGCTTCTCATATTTTCATGAAGGAATGGGAGTATGTGGAAAATTTAGTCACTTCTAGAGAAAAATTGGCCTCCACGACAAGATCTACACCGTGAACTTTGCCTGTCGCGATGAAGATCACGCACTAATGCTAAACCGACGTATGTCGCACCCACTTCATGCGGAGACGTTCATGCGCTCTATGGTCTGTTGCAGCTTGTAAACCTGAGTTGATGCAGTTACCCGATTGCTTCGCTATTGACCCTTATATTATTATTATCTAAATGTAGTGAACTCGCACAAAATGCAAGGAAAGGTTGAACTGTCATGCGCGACAAAAGATTTCTATCCGTCTAACTTTGAAATTTGTGAGTAAATTCAGATGTTTGATAGCGTTCGGGAGGATCCACAACAAGCGTTTGCTATACAAATACGTGTTACCCAGTTAATATTGACGATGTATCAGTACTTTTATCATGTTATGATAATTTGATGTCATTGTGGGGCAGGATCCACTACCTTAGCTATGTTTATCATTTCTTTGCGTTTCTAAACTACCTTTAAAGTTGTAAGGTTTCTTGTGAATCTTTGTTTTTTTGCTCATAATTTAAAAATGGTAGCTGTGCACTTTTAACCGCTGCGTTTGACGGAAATAATTCGTAAGAGATCACACGGTGCAGACTGTCAACGATGACATTAATGTTGCATATTTAAAGTATATTCACACATGACGCTTTGGAGTATGCATCCGAGTACTCCAATAATATTTTTATCTTGCACTTTCGCGAATCGCGAGCTCTCAAGTAGGCTCTTTTGCTCCCATTCAGCCCTGATATTGCTTAGAAAATACATAATTTTCTCGCTGTGTTTCGTTGAGTATACGTTTAAAAACAAAACCGGTGCAGACTGTCAACGATGACATTAATGTTGCATATTTAAAGTATACATAATTTTCTCGCTCTGTTTCGTTGAGTATACGTTTAAATACAAAAGTTAATACCTATCTATGTGCTAGGTTGTCACAAGTAGTATAACTCAACAACTATATATCGAACGACTGCTGACGAAAATTATAGTTTATCTAAGGGTGTTGCCGAGCCTTCCGATTCCTAAATTGTGATAATTCTGACGATGAAGCATACATTGGCAAGCGGATCATCTCAATAAGACGTCTCATTTCGGTCACCGTTTCTTCGTTAGGTCGAAAGTTCTCGAGGTATTGTCTTGTAACTTTGTCCGTCAGTGTGAGGCCAGATAAACTTGTAACTCGTGACAAGGCTACGTAGAAAATTTGCTTTGGAATTCCTTTTCGACGGTCTAGTGGAGTAAATACGACTCCATCGTGACAAGTTTGCCCTTGGAGTTTTTCTGTTGTGCACGCGAAAGCAGGAACTACGGCAAACTGGTCCACAGTGACACTAGTGTGAGCCAAATTAGGGAATCGTTTTAATTGAAGCACTGTGTGTAGCGGCGGCTAACTAATGACACCCTCCGGGAACCCTGAAATGAGCGTGGTGCTGCATCCATGGATTTTAACAAGTAGCAACTCGGGGAACTTCTCCAAACGATGGATAATGATATCATTCACGCTGTAGTTTGTTGAACCTAGGTCGTGGGCCGGTGGGAACATCCCAACAATTGTGCCAATTATACCGTTCGTGATGACATCTGCGTCGACTAGACTTGGATGTTTGCGTGTAATCATTGCCGGCACACCAATATAAAACAACAATTTCATAGGAACCCGATCAGTCATGTCGTCAGTCGCATTGGCAAGGTTTTCTACAATCACTTTTGACCTTGTCGACGGCTTCGCCAAGCACTCAAAATACAGTAGCTCCATGCATCCCCGCTATCTTAAATACCATGATGTGTTTTTTGCACAGCGCAACCGGTTTGTACATACCACGATAGGTCGATAGAACGTAATGCTATTCCGTGTCTGCGGTACTTTCAGGTGATTGTTGACACGAGAGTTTAACTTATCCAGCTGTCAATTAGATATCCTACCCCACCGTACGTTGTCGAGAATTCCTGCATACACTGGATCTAAGCGTGCACTCATGTTCTCCATCAAGAACACTACGAAGTTAATTGCACAATAGATGGCGTAACCTGCATGATGGAGCCTATTTGCTGTGTCAGGAGGAGCTTTATAGCCTGCACACGTATCATTCAAAGTTAAATAGCTGTTAATCAAAGTCAAAATTCCTCGCTTGGGTGGTTATCTTACAGGGATGACCTCCTACCGGAGGTAACTGAAGTAAATCGCCGATGAATAGCACGTGCTTACCACCCATGAATTTCTGCGGCGTTTTCGACATCGATCTGGAGACACTATCGGTGCCGCCTAACAGTGTCTGGTGGGAAATAGAAATGTCATCTATAATGACCAGCACGACCTGTCGAAACCTGTGGCCGTCATATTGGCAATGATGACGAGCCACCACCTCGGGTAACGGTTAAACGATGTGATTGTGGTTGGATGAAAAATAATTATTATTTTGGCCAATACGAAACAAGTTGAAGTGGATGTTACCGGTATTCGAATCATACAAAATCATATCGATTAGAGACAATACAAATACCACGATCCAACGTACACGTACCACAACTCGTAATCCAAGAAAAAAGTGCAAAAAAGAAAAATATTACTTCGAAATACTTAAGTTCTTGACGCATGTCTTGCACAGGCTTCTACTTGAAGTATAAGAATACAATACTAGATGCTTGAGGTATTGTTACTGTTTAAGTCGAAGCCAAATACTTGAAGTGCATTTTCTTCGTCTACACATTTACAAATTAAGCCTTGTAAGCCTCAGTAATATATAAGTACTCCTTTCACTAGCTTTCTGTGTTTTTCAAGCGAATGTCACCCACATTCTGTAAGGCTTCCAAAATCCACGCTACATGACTTGTATCAACAGAATTATTGTACTTCTGTATATATTCGTTCTACATTAGTAATTGACATTGACAACACGTACGTGTACATCTTTGATATTGTTTCGCACCCAAAACGATTCAACTCTGTTCATCAAAAACACACGAGTTCTTTTGGGTCTTCAGACCCACTTCATGGAGCAAAATGTCCTTTGTTAATCGTTTTAATTAACGCCTTTGCTTTTAGCGGAATTCCGTAAAATGTTCGTTTCGGATCTGTTGCCATTTTAGCTACCCGCAATAAAACAGTATCGTTATGAGTCATAACGATAACCTATGACACTAGTGGTAACTTCGGAAATTCTGATTCAGGCTTTGTACTCGTTACCGTAAAAAGCAAAAGGTTAAAACATACAACGAGTTTAGCCAAAAACTATAACATACGCAAATTTCCGTAAAAGTAGCAGTCGTGTAAACAATATTTTAATACCAGCATACATGAGAGTGTTGGAAGAGAAAATATTTACCACGGTATCGCTTACTGTTAACGTTGACCAGCTGAATTATCTGGTTATCATACCGCAAGACTCGGGTGATTCTTCCGAAGCCACACCTCGTAAAGCCTGGCGAATCTCTTGTATCCCGATGGCATTGACGACATAGGAATTGCCCATCTAAATTGTTCAAAAAATCCGTTCTTAAGGGCCGAGACCGTTACCCCCTCCTTCGCCAGCTCAATAAACCTCGGGATGACTTGTGTCTGCTCCCACGCGAGGTATTTCGCTTTGATCTCTTTGAATAAATTCGTGAGCTTCTCAATTCCCCTTTGTTCTTCGTCATCGTTCACATTCCCCAACTCATTGCTGTCGCCCCTCAAATGCCTCTTGCTATCGTTGAAATTGTTGCTGTCAATAAGACCGGGCGACGCTACCTTGGTGGCTAATGCTTGTTGAATCGATTTAGTCGTGCTTGACAACGCAGCCTCAGCACTCGAAAGACAGGTAGCCAAAATTGTGAAAAGAATCCACAATTGTAGACGCATAGCTAGTTGTAGTTGCTTGGCGAACTGCCGTTTCTCTGCTGGACGGCGGATTCTAAAGTGAGCAACTCCAACGAGACTACAGCTGAAAGTGAGCACAGCTCAACGACGATCATAATGGTGGATGGTCCAGATTGATAACGGTATTCACGATGACGATCCCGGATATTTTTCTTGCAGATTACAGAGAACGATTAATTTTGATCCACAAATCGTACCACCTGCACGGCAAGCACTAAAAGCGTTACATGTTCCGAGATACATGTACATAGCTTGATCTTTGACGGCGAAGTTCAACTCGAGTAAAGCAAATAAATAAATACAGTATTAATAATAATACTATTGTAGTAGTAAACTCATAGTTCGTAGTTGTCTTTCAAGTGTAACAATGGTTGCAAAATATCTCGACTCAAATGTTGGGAATTATACTTTCTGGGTTGGATCTTTGAAAAACAGATACATTTTAACCCCTCTTTCACAATAACCTATCTTTTCCGAGGAGAGCTATCATTGCAAGCACCACATAATGACATTGGTGGTTCACACTGGGTCATGTAGATGTACAGTAGTACCAGGGTACAGTCGGTAAAATGTTGTCCGTGCACACGTTAGATCTTCATTGCTGTGTTTCCCTCCATCGCAGCAAAGACGTCTCAAATCGGCCAACAAAGTATGTTGCACTCTGTATGACATCGAGTGGCTCAACACGCATCAGATAGCGTTCACGTGTTACTTCAAATGGAAGAGCCGAACCGTTGTGTGCGAACCGCGCATCGACAATGTGAGCATCGTGTGGTAGGATGTTGTCATCAAAAAACATTGAGTGGACGTCGTCAGCTTCATCGGCTGGGTCTAAAGTCAGAAGCTTCCCTGTAGTGGGATCTTCACCATTGCTGAACCAATACGGATAGAAGTCGCGCAACGCCAAAGTTGCTTGCGATTCTCTCCACCGTCGAGCCAGAAAATCATGAATACTTGGCAAACCTTTCACAATGTGGGCAGAGTTTACTTGAGAGACATAGAAATCCAGCGGATCCACACCATCAGCACTTTTAAGTTGTTTGAAGGTGCCCATAACGAGCGCTGTAGTGCCTTCTGCTCGCAAAAATGTTCCAAATCGAGGCATTTCTCCCTCCTGACATTCATCAAGATGAATCCGCCGATCAATGGTTCCATTCGATCCATCCATTGGTTTGCCCAGTGGGAAACATGGATGTCGTCCTTCACAAAAGCAGTTGAACTCTTGCGCAACCCGATGCAGGTCGTCTCCATAAGTCCTGAAAATGAGGTTAAACTTCACCTCGTTCTTCTGCAAGTATTCCAGCAGTCTGAAGAACGCTGGCACAATGAAGCAATATGGTGATTCGTCCAGCCCCACTTCTTTCAATTGCTCCTCATTTGCTTCTGTCTGAGGCAACAGCAAGTGTTGAAGCAATTTTTCATATTCAGACGCCAATCCCTCGCCCGGATTCCCTGTCGTCGTAAAATTCTGACGCAATAATTTCCTCATGTGTTTGTTATGTTTCCCAATTTTTGGGTCTTTTGATAAGGGGAACTAGAGTTGCAACATGGTCACTACCATTAATTCATCCATCTCAACTCGGTAGCTCAACTAACCCACCTTTGCTCTCAGAAATGATCCGTACGACACCAGATCACCCTCCGAAGTGTCAATAAACCCTTTTTCCAGAGTTTTCTCCCCGTTCCAGACCCACTTGGAATTTCCGTCGGATCCTTCGATCACACGCCCCAAGGCTCGTTCGGTCAGAAGATCGTTGAGAATGTGGGGAAGTGTCTTCCCCTGCACGGGGTCGTGCATGATCACAGTCTAGAGATAGCGAACAACGTGAAAAGATTAGGATATCTAAAGCAATGAATACTGGAGTTTTATAACGCGCTACGAAGCTCACAAACCTTGTTCACATCGAAGTACAGCAGCACATGGGGCGCCATTACGTTGGTTTACAGAAAATAAAAACTACTAGTATCCTACGTATTTAGACGAAGTTGTGTTTTCATTTTGCATACACTAAAATGCAAGTTCATGAACTACGTATTGCGTCGAACACCGGTAGAATCTTTGAAATGGTAGAATTTATACATTGCAGCATGTACATTATGCACTTCAGCCGACTGTTGCTTTATTATTTGAGCAGCATCGCCACTATCCACCTACCTACTACATGCCCGTCCAATCTGCTGTGCTGCGGACTAATGCCTGTAACACGCATCTCGTTCGCACCCCTCCGGCAGTCGACAGCTTCTTCATTCATAAGGTCTTCTCTCGCTTCAAGGGTGCACGAGCTGGTGCTGCATCTGTGCCTGCAACTGCTGTTGCTGCTGTAGCTGCTGCGCAGCAATCTCCTGTGCGTGCTTGGCGCAGTGACCGTTCTTCTGGGCCCACTTGGTGCAGTTGGGGTACTCGCAACGTTTGCCACCGCCGTGTCCACGACAGAAGCCGCCGGACTGGCAGCTCTTGGTACAACCCTCGAACTTGCATCGCACACCACCGCCGTGCTGCTTGCAGAGGCCTCGCGACTGTGCCGTCTTGGGGCAGCCCTCCACATTGCAGGGTTTACCGCCACCGTGAGCAATACACAAGTGCCCAGTCTGTGCGCTCTTCATACATCCCTCGACCTTGCATCGTCGACCGCCGCCGTGCAACTTGCACATGCCCTTGACACGCGCTGCATGGTTGCAGCCCAGAGCCGAGCACAATTGTGTTCCGTTCGCATCCATCTTGATGGGCTTGCCGTTCTGTGTCGATATCCGCATTTGTTGCTGCGGGTGGCCACCGCGCATCTGCTGCTGTTTCTGCGGGAGCAAGGCCGCTCCTGGCTGCATGAGCATACTGGGGAACTGGGGCATGGGCTGGTTCGCACCGACGTATCCGGGTGCCGACATCATAAGTCCGTTCTGTTGCTGTTGTTGCAGGAGTGCGTTCTGATAAAGCTGGTTGTATTGCTGCTGTTGCTTTTGCTGTTGCTCTTGACGCAGCAATTGTTGCTGCAAGAGCTGCTGTTGTTGCTGCTGGTACGACATGCTCTGTGGCTGGTTCATAATAGCCACAGTCGGCAAGCTGGCTGGTGTCGTGACGGTGGGGTTGTATCCCTGGTCCAAGCCGTGTGTGTACGGGAAGCCTTGTCCGGGTGGGTTCATATCCGAGTACACATTGCGTGGGTTCAGCAGTGTCTGTGTGTCCACAAAGCCGGCCGATCCTTGACTGGACGGAGCAGTCGACGCACTATTAGCGTTGCCATTAGTTCCATGGTAATCGAGCAAATTGTCCAAATTGTCCACTTGCACCACGTCGTCTCCTCCGTAATCCTCATTGTCAATAGTTGACACATCTGTCTCAATACTTTCCAGCGTTCTAGCCAAATGTTGGAAGCGGAAACTGTCCTGACTCGTCATGGGTTTCTGAATCGCCTGATTGGACGTAGCGTTGAGCATCGCTTGGATGATCTCGAAGCTGGTAGTGCGCATGCCCATACCATTGCTTTGGTTGGCATTGGTCTGTGGATTGGGCGGCATGAACGAGCGCATGAGCTGAAGACTCGAGAGTCTTTGCAACGTGCCAGCTTCGCAGTCTTTATAGACTTGCGTCAAGGGCTCGGGCGTGTTGCTGGCGAACGAGTTGTCGATGAAGCTGAGCAGATGACGTAAACTCTCCTTCTTCTCCGTCATCGTGAAGTCGTTGGAGCTCAGCAGCTTCTTCAGCGACGGCTTGCGGTCGCCCTTGGCGCTCTCGCTGTTGACGAGGAAGCTGCCGCCTGAGCTCATTTGGCGCGCGGACGGCGGCTGCTGGTCCAGCAGACAGGCCAGCACGTCCTGGATGCTGGCTTCGCGGTGCAGAGGCCGCACGTCGCTGCGCTCGAGCTCCGTCTTGATGGTCTGCACTTCTCCGCCCGAGAGCGCCACGGGCTTGCGCTGCTCGGCCGCCGACGTGAGCCGCGTCTTCATCTGCGTCCAGTTGGCCAGCTGCGCCGGAGAGAACAGCGTCGTGTCCACGCAGTCCATCATGCTGCACAGCAGCTCGGGGTTCACGCCCGCCATGTCCGAGTCCGGGTGCGCCATGATTCTCCAGAGGTCCTTTTGATTGTGTTCCGAGGGGGGAAGAAGCAGTGACAGATGTCGTACTTAAACGGAGTGGGTGAGTAGGTAAAATGCTGGTTGCGGCGCTTTTAGACGGCGTTTTACACGAGAATTAGAAAGATCGGTCACGGTGCGAGCGGTGTAGGCTTGATCGTAGGGGCATTTACAGCAAAGGTCCTGGTTGATAGTGAGTGGTTGAAGCAGGGCGCGAGGTCCAATAATGCAGGGGTGAGTAGGTAAAATGCTGGTTGCGGCGCTTTTAGACGGCGTTTTACAAAGAGAATTAGAAAGATCGGTCACGGTGCGAGCGGTGTAGGCTGGATCGTAGGGGCATTTGCAACAAAGGTCCTGGCTGATAGTGAGTGGTTGAACCAGGGCGCGAGGTCCAATAGTGCAGGTGATATTGTGTTCGAAAGGTATCGATATTCCCATGCCATAGTAGCGGATGTGTTATGTAAATATGATGACGGTCGGCATTCTGGATTATCGTAATATAGAGGGGAATGGCATATGTCCCAGATATACTGTGCAATGCTGACAGCAGTTTGTCGTGAGCGGCTACGGTACAACGAGCCAAGTAGTGAAGACGTTGCAAATGCCATCCGCTCGAGAACGAACACCGAAGTCGTGGTGCTTCAACGTGACGGGCGAATCAAATGCAAGCGTAGCCATTTCCGATAAAAGCTTGATTTGCCAATTTCATGGTCACTTATTAATACAAAACCGTCGGCCACGTTACAAGGAGAGATTCATGCCGCGTAGGATGCGCTTACTGTCTTTTACAGTTAACGGTATTGTCAGTCGCAGTGTTATGCCGCACACGATTGATGCTGTGGTTGGCGAAAGTGAAGTTGAGGATATTGTGAACTTGTAGTGATAAGTGAATCAAAAGGTATAGAATGCAGCGACCCGTATTATATATTCTGAGTATTCTCACCCGTGAACAAAACTACATTTTAGAGCATCAATGAACCAGTGTGGCAAATGTGTTACATGTAGCATGAAAAATTGGATAGAATGCTTCTTATGCTTGCGTCATTTCAGCAGTTGGATCTTTTTAGGATTTTAGTTCTTAAAACTTTACGTGCGAGTATTGTTCAAAGCAGGATTGTTGTCTCGGCCAAGTTCCAACTCC
>NBNE01001902.1:0-10559 GCA_002215365.1 Phytophthora megakarya | reverse complement strand
ACGGTACATACCCATAATTCGCGAATATTTCACTTTTTGCGCCTGTGCAGTTTCTTCACGAGCATCGGACCGAAGGCTGTTCAACAAAAGCGATGGATGCTGCTGCTTGTTTTGGGCACTTAGAGGTTATTCAATTCCTTCACTTTAATCGAAGTGAGGGCTGTACTCAAAACACAATGGATACTGATGCACGCTGTGGACATTTAGATGTTGTGAAATGGCTACATGAAAACCGATCCGAGGGTGCGGCATGGTTTGGAAACATGGATATTCTGCTAATCTTGCATGAAAATTATATTGAACAGTGCTCGAAGCGATCTGTGCGGGATGCCTTGATCGGTGGCCATACTAACGTTCTTCGATGGCTAGAAGAAAACTGTCCTCAATGCCGAGTGAATGGTTCTGACTGGTCATTTGATTGACAAACCATTAAAGCCTTTGGTGCGTATGGACAGCCAGGAAAGCGATTGAGCAAGAGCGTATCAGGTACTTGGTGTTGAACCAAGTTGGTTCACGTGCTCCCTGTCAAACAGCAGATCAACGACACTGTAACGCAACGATACATTGAAGATCTAATCAAAAGCTCTGCAGTTTCGTGTACTGGTAGTCAAGACTTGCCTTACGTTGATCCCGCAACGCACTTCATCACGAAACTCATGCCCATTAACACGTTGCACTCGATGAGCAAGCGGCTACATGTAGATAGAGATTTTGATGCAGTCAGCTCACGAAGCAAAACTCGTTGAAGGCAGTATCTGCAACGATCTGTAATTCGCAGCATCTTGTGAGACTCGCAATGTGTACCTTACCGCCAGTGACAAGCACGTTGCG
The DNA here is from genome assembly GCA_002215365.1 of Phytophthora megakarya. Lineage (NCBI taxonomy): Eukaryota > Oomycota > Peronosporomycetes > Peronosporales > Peronosporaceae > Phytophthora > Phytophthora megakarya. Next base: position 9,728 of record NBNE01001902.1, on the reverse strand, counting down.
ATGAAGCTTTCTGACGCCCCGACACCAGCTTACAGACTCGACCTCGAGGGATGCGCTTGAGTATACATGTAGTACATGTACAGAGTATCTGGACTGCTGCAACGCAGCACTCGATGCAGGATGTTGCCACAGTCAATTTCACGGACAAATGCCATTGGATCGCGAGCCACGGCGACGGTGTAACGTGGCGATCTGAGTGATGCTGCTTCCCATCTGGTGGTCGTGTTTCAGCGGACCCCGATATTTGACGGTCAAGTGGTGAATCCCTCCACTTGCGTCGGGCTCCGTTGTACATGTAGACCTCGATGGATAGTGTTGGCATCAATAATGCCACGGTTGCCACAGCAACAGCTTGCTGAGCAACATCCTTCAGTAGCAGTGGCTGTCGAAACTACCGCTCCAAATGCTCCGCTTTCGACGTGAAATACTGTTGTACTGTACAGTACATTGGCGTCAGGAGCGTTCTTAACAGACCTTCGCGTCCCGAGGTAAATGTATCAAAGCCTTGCTGCAAGCGTTGAAGTGACTTGGTATAGAGCGCTCAATGCATGTACAGTGTGCGCGCCTTGTCTTATCGGAGTTGACGAGTCTTGTGTGTCGGGACTCGTCAGGGACTCCGGGACAAGTGGTCCACGCTCGGCAGCACCGTTGGCTGACAAGTGCGACCGCAGAATCTTCTCTGGGCCCAAATGACTGCCGTACGGTGCTGAGAGGCGGGCTTTAACCCACTTCGAGCTCATTTAATCAGCTTCGAAAAGTCTCGTCACTTTCGTGTCCGGTAAGTTGCTAGAAATTGCTTACTGTAGTCGAAAAAAAATCTTACATACAAACTCAAGTATAAAATCTGACTCCGCATCACTTGATGTTAGTATTTCGAAAAGTTCAACACCAACGACCAATCAAAATAGCGGAGCCGGTGCGAGTTACGGGTCCGTATCATCAAGCTTTTTACCTTCCTATGGCCACACTTTGCGCGCTTTCCTGCGCTATCCGGTTCTTGTGTCGCTGGCGTCGTGATCAAGCAAGCAACGCGTCAAACACTCGCGCTTGCCATCAGCACCACGTCGGGCCTTTTCTACATTGTTGGATCACTTGGACAAGCCAAACTGCTATGAGTAGCGGCCACACGTCGTCCAGGCGCTCCAACAGCTCGGACAGCGCCTCCACCGTTGCTGGACCTATGAGTGTTGCGGGCGCCACCAATGGCTACGGGTTTCGCAGTGCAGGTGGCGATGCGTTGTCTATTGAAATGCAGTTCTTGAACCCCCGAAGACGCTTTCCACTGGATAACGAGCACTTGCCAGCTGTCCACGTGACGGAGGAGCAGGTGGAAGATCTTCGCGAGACGTGCGAGCAGCTCACGGCCGATGCACTCGAACTCACCAGCATGTTCGCGTGGGAGGACAGCAACAACAATGATCTGGTGGAGGAACATCGAGAGAGCTGGAAAGTGCACTACAAGCGTCCACACGTGACGCTGTACCGCAAGAAGCGCGGCAAGGACTCAACTGTAGATGAACAGGAAGCCGCAACAGGTGCCACCAATGGCGGCCTACGTCACTATGTCGTGAGCGGACAGATCCACGACATGTCGTTGGAAGACGTCGAGTACGGACTCTACTGCGACGCCACGTTGGACGAGCGAGCCGTCATGACGGACTTGTATCGAGAACTCTTCTTGGATGCTGCAGTACTACGTAGTTTTGAAACACAAACGCCGGAGGATCCATTCCACTTTTTCGGCATCAAGTGGCTGGCTCACTTGAGTCCAGCCGACAAGTTCATCTCACCTCGTGATTTTGCTTTTGTGGAATACTCGCGACGTGTAGTTGGCCCCAAAGGTGAACCGCTGCTCGTGAAAGTGCAACAATCACTCGGTTCTGAACACGTCGATGCAATGAATCGCCGTGAGTTCGATCTCGTGCGTGCTCAAATGAACTGCACCACGGTGTATCGTCATGACAAACGCGCTAATAACGTGCAGGTGATCGCTCGTGGGTACTTGGATCCGTGCGGAAATGCGCCAGCAATAATGACACGATCATTCTTGACACGATTGGCGCCTACTCTTGTCGAGGTTGAGCACAGCGCTGATGTCAAGTACATTATGCGTCACGGACTTGTGTTGCCAAAGGAACCGTTTTTCGCTCGCCGCAACGCGTTGAAAGCCCATGGCCGCCATCGCTTGCAGTGCACAGCATGTGGTAAGCGCTTTGGTCGTCTAAAGCGCCATTTGACTCAGTGTCGAGCTTGTGGTGAAGCTGCTTGCGGTCGGTGTCTAATGACGTACACCTTGTGCCTTCCTAACCACGAGCATCGCAGCGCAGAACACCCAAGTGCAGTGATTCCGGAACGCTTTTGTTTACGATGCCTGTACTCTGGTCGACTTGATCGCAAGGGACAGCGTATGGACGACTTCCTCCTAGGTGGAACAATGGCTCCGTCCACCACTGGCCCAACCATCGACGATGACGAAGAAGTTGATGATGACGATGTGTCTGTAGTGGAGTTTGCGATGCTCGATGATGGTCCAATGCATGCTGCCATCTCTGAAGCGCAGCGTTTGCAGAGTCTCAAGCAACGGTATCTGGAAAACGAAAAACGGAAGTATCTCGGTGGTGTTCACCAACAAACTCCGGTGCAGCGCTTTGTCATGGATCAACACCAACAAATGCAGCACTACAGTCAATCTGCACGCAGACCTCGCCCTCCTATTACTCGGAGGAGGAGTCAACCGAATTCCGGCTCGGTAAGCTCCTCTTCCATTTCGTCAACGGACAATTCTGCATCATTAGCATACAGTTCGTTGTCAATGGGGAGCTCCACATATTTCTCAGCAGAAGCTGCAGCGGCAGCCACTGCTGAACTTCAAACTAACACTGGTTTCCACGAGATGGAGTACTCTATCGGTCAACAGGAGGCATTGTTGCGCTCACTTCAAAACGAGTACGCCAAGTTGAGTATGAATCGAGCCATGCCACGATCGTGCTCAAACCCAAGTTTCAACACGCAGAAGATGCGAGACCAGCGCTTGGCCGAGTGGCAGGCCACTGAACGTTCGGATGCGACAGCGAATCAGTATTATGACATCGACGACTAAAACACCCTTGTCGTGAGTAGCAGTAGATTTACAGTGAGTGAAAATCAGTTAGTACATGTAGTTAGCATGGTCCTTCAGACCTATCCTTATAAATTTGACAGACCTTCCATGTGATCGTAGTTTCAAAGCAGTACCCACATATATCTGGATCCTTGACCAAACCAACATGCAGGGATAGCCTCAATTTGGAGTACCAACAGGCACATCGGGAACTGATGTTTGAAGCTTCGGCAACTTCCCTTTCTTTTTGAAATAAATGTATCATGGATCCGCCACGGTTGCGTCGTAGTGCGCGTTGAAGGAAATTCCAAGCGCATCCAACCGCTTTTTGTCCCTCTCGACATAGGAAGAGTACGCTCCTGTATGTCGGACCTTCATGAAAATGCTGCCGAGTTTCATCCCACGCGATTCTTCTGGCCAAGGCTCTTCATTCGGAACTACGAATCCAGCTGATATCCATCCAGAGCCGTATACTTGCTGATAAGTCTCGAGCGCCGGCATGATCTTGTTCGTCCATCGCTCGTCTTCTGGATTCCAGCAAAACCCAATCTCCTTCAATTTGTCCTTGTCACGCTTCACCAAGTCATCATAATTATCTCTGCTGCGCATATTGGCGACCGTCGGACCTAATCTCAATCCCCTCGTTGCTTTCGGCCACTTTTCATCCTCCGGTACAATAAAATGGAAATGCACGTTGCAATGTCCAAACTCCTGCTTAAACGCCACCAAAGCCGGTAGAATCTTGGTTTCCCACATCCGAGCTCTCCAACTCCTCGTCGAGAAGTTTATTTCCTCCAATTCATCGTAGGAACGTTCCCGTTGAGCTCTGTAAGCATCGGCATACCTCATACTCGTGACAGTTTGACCGAGTTTGAATCCCCACAGAAGCCTCGGCCAATTGTCATCCCCTGTTGGGACCACAAACACAGAGGGAACGTCACTGTCACCTTCAATTTCATAGTATCTCTTAAGAGACGGGAGCACCAGCACGTCCCATTTGCATTGCCGTAAATCCCACGGGAAATTAAGAGTTTCCAGATCGTCGATGGCGAAAAACGGAAGTGTCTTGCGTTGTTGCTTGAGCACGCGCAGGTTCCTGCAATGCATACCCAACGGATAACCCCACGCCTCTTGCGGCCACTTTGGGTCTCCATACGGCACCACGAACTTGAGAGAGATCATAAGATGCTGCTCCAATTCCAAAAAGGTCTGGAGCGACGGAGCCACTTTTTCGACCCAAGTGCGTGCACTGTGTAAGTTGATTCGTGCGCAACGCTCGAACAGAACAGGAGAAGATTCGCTTGCGCATCGGATGAAACTGGATATATTGACTGGAGTGGCGTGAAGGCGACGTACCAAGCTGCCACGTCCGGCGAGGAATGCACGGAGCATTGGACTTATGGTCTGTGGTCAGGAATAAGACACCGAATATTCGCTTGAGGTACAATCTAAAGATGTATATAATGTAAGTATTAGTGTGCTACACATAAAGGCAACTTGCTTTAGGTGATGGTCTAGATATTCTTAGGAGCACCAAGTCTCATGTTGGTTTTTTGAGATGGTCGAGTTAAGTTTGTGAGGGACGTCGTGAAGAATATTGATAGAGTGATCGCAACTCCATCGGTTTCAACTGAAGGCAATCGATGGCTGGGATGAGTAGGTAAGGACGTTGGTCACTTCTCCTCTCGACTGTAGTTACTCAGTCAACCGACCACGTTGCTTCATTTTGACGGCGAACAAGTAGATAACCATGATGACCGAGAGCAACAACCTGCTGTATCACCCCCCGCTTGAGGGTGGTTTTGATCGTCTGGAGGAAATAGAAGGGGGTGCGCTAACGAGGAGAATTCCTGTCTTGCGGTCGATTCCGATGCCACGTCCGTGGAGCACTCGCAATGCGATTGCGTTGCTCTTGGTGTGCGGTGTAGTTTTCGGAGTTATTGCGATCGCGACGTTGAAAGGCTCCAACTCGTCGAGCGAGTCCACCAATACAGAGGCAGCTGACGCCAATGTTGGAGGCGTGTCAATCCTTGGCGGATCAGATAGTTCTGGATTTGACACTGTGGGGACTGAATCGTCTTGGGACAATTCAAGTCGTGGGTCAGGAGCCGACGACAATTCAAGGTCCTCGTCAGATGACATTTCGACCGACTCATCGAGCACCTCAATTGATGGGTCTCAGAGCTCCCAGACTGGTGAACCAGCCAGCAGCTTCGACAACAGCTCGCCCGACTCATCTTCAGACGAGATTATTCCCGAAAACTGGACTGGCAGCCTGGATGGTAGCTCGTCCACGTCCTCTTTCGACGAGACTGTTCCTGAAAACTGGATCGACAGCTTGTACGACAGCTCTTCTGCCTCCGCCTCTGAAGATATTGATCCCAGAAATTGGGCTAGCAGCTCGGATAACAGCTCATCTGCTTCCTCTTCGGCCGAGATTACTTTCCAAAGTGCTGGCAGCTTGGGCAATAGTTCATCGGCTTCCTCGTCGGACGAAATTACTTTCGGAAGCGTTGGAAGCTTAGCCAACATCTCAGCCTCCTCCTCTTCGGATGATATTACTTTTGAAAGCTTGTTTGATCGATCGGCATCCGACGGATCCGAGCAGGACAACGAGTCAAAGGATGAAGAACTTTCCGTATCAGCGTCGAATTCATTGGATGCCTCTCGGGACGCTGACTCAATCTCGAATTCGCAAGACGCCTCGAAAGATACCAGTACTTCTGCAAATGGAAGTACCAATGATTCAAAGAGTTCGATATCAATGGCAGGTGACGTTGGCGAATCGTTCTCTCGATCGGAAGACACTTCACGAAAGTTTTAGGTTCAGTAATAGGCAAGTCCAGGTCGGCGTGATGCTGAGTACTTCGTATATGCAAATACATCTAACTGACTTCTGGTAATGTCCTTCCTTCTTCGAGAGATAAGTTCATGCGTGTGTGGAGGGTGGCGCTAGTGTTGGTGTCCCAGTGCTGGACTTGAACTCGTAGTTCAACGCTATGAACGAGTCGACACGAGATGTGCTACAAGCTGTAACAGGTCTGCGGCAGACGCGACTGGTACTACGTATGGGACATTGGAAATGGAGTCCCATATGTACACGACGGTTGAAGTTGAAGATTTGGAAAGTGAACCCACGCACGCCACGATCGGCTTGCAGTCAGGAAAGTGTTTCGTAAACGGTGGGCGAAGCTTGGACAAGGGCTCACTCTGAAATTGGCTAAGTCGACCGCAGATCGATTTTGGCACACTCTGCAATTGGCCAAGTCGACCACAGATCGACTTGACACACTCTGAAATTGGCTAAGTCGACCACAGATCGACTTGACACGCTGGTATTGGTGGGCTAGGGAGCAAGTCCTTGTGGTGCGGCACCAGTGAGTGCGCGTACTTTGGTGAACGGGCGTCGGCGGCAGACGCACAACTTTGAAGGGCGGACGGCGGGAGCGAAGGACAGGAGACACGCGGTGTCCGAGTCCACTGAAGGCTGCGACGTAAGAGCGGGCGCCTGAGGCGTAGAGGCTCGAGTGGCTAAGTGTGGCGACGCTGGAACTCTCGGTGGACGTGAAGGAAGTGTTTATTGCGTTGTTAGTGTGTGCTAGCTAGTACATTAGAATTTGGACGGAAATAAAATAGGTGTGCTGTCTAATTGGCACGCACCGGCGCGTTGTTGGAAGTTCCAGTAGCGGCGGCCTGTAGGAGCTTGGACTGGATCGGCGCTGTGACGACCAAACCCAAACGTGTGGGTCTAAACGCGTTACATGGTGGTCATACAGGGGCTGTATACTGAAGCTCCGAGTGAACAACGAACGGAACGAGAAACGGGCGACGCCATGACACGAACAAGGGTGGTTGCGAAGATCGCAACAACTGGAATGGCGACACGGCGGTCTCCGAGGTCCCAGACGAGGAATCTGACTCAGACAGCGGTACCGACAGGACGTCAACTTGGTACTGGCGACGGAACGACATCACGCGTAACCACGAGCAACGCGGGCGGCGATGATCGGCCGACTCGACGTGAGCGGGATGAAGAGGAAGCAACGACCGCGGCCCTGGCGATGGAAATGACGGCGACTCGGACCCGGACGGCGATCGTGACTCGAATCACGAAGACGACCCTGACAGGAATAGGTCTGAAGATGGCCACGAAGAACGGGAAGTTGACGATGAAACGGCTCCAAGACGCTAGGAGCCAGATCCTAACGTGAATGAGGGCGAGAACCCAGCGATGGCTCAGATGACAGCGTTTGCTACTGTTATGCAGCAGGTACTCACTGCTACGATGCAACTAGTGGTGGCGTCAATGACGCAGTTGAACGAACGACTTGCGCACTTGGAGACTGGACACAATACAGGGACGCGAGTGGCGGACGCTGCTGACGGACCTCATGAACCAGAACCAGTGATACGAGTAGTGGAACGAGAAACCACCACAATCGGTCAACGCCGTGAACGACACCGTGTTCGCGGCGACGACGACAGTGACGGCGATAACGGTGATGGTGGAGACGATAACGACGACGGTGACGACTCCAGTCAACAGCGATAATGGTGATGGCCACTCCAGTAGTGCCGAAGAGGACGACGACGCGGACCCCAGCGACTCAGAGGGATCCAACGTTGGACGACCACGTCGACCACCATCGCCCCGTGGAACTCGTACGGACCAAAGAAATCGACGACAGCTCATACGCGACCTGGAGCTCCCCTCTTTCATACCGACTGAGACGACATCGGTATCGACGTGGATCGCACGTATTGATCTGGCCTTGGAGGGTGCTCGCATTTCTGGACGTGGTGACTGGACGGATTCAGAGCTGTACTACATACTTGGAAACAAGTTGCAGGACCAAGCTGCACGCTGGTGGGTTCAACTGGGCCAGGAACTGCGCGACCGAGATCGTACGTGGACCAGACTGAAGTCCTCACTGCTACGGCTGTACGGCGAACGACCAGATCGGTCAATGGCGGAATGGAGGGTGAGTCAGAGAACCATGCTCCCTGGAGAGACCTATGCCGACTTCGCGGCAATTCTGAGAGATCTTTGCGGAATAAACACGGTCAGCGAACGGGTCTTGTTGGCTCAGTTTTACAGAAGTCTTGACAAAATCACAAGGGTGCTGGTAAAGCAGAAACCAATTCCCAAGACGTTAGAACAGGCGGTCGGTAAGACCACTGAGATTAGTGACCCCATCGACAATGTGGCATAGAGGATGGAGAATATCGGCCAGTCGTTCGTGACTGCGCCGGGTACGTACGTGGTGCCGGCCGAGGGCACCAGAGGACAGATGATGATGATCCCAGGTGTTCGCGGTATTGAGGCAACGGAAGGTAAACCAGCTAATTTCCCTCATCCGAAAGGAGCGTACAACAAATTTACCGGTCTATGGGAGACGCCCAATGGTATGAAGTACAACGGCAGTAAGTGGGTATCCATCTCGCGAAAGCGAGGTGTACCTACGACACCAGCAGCGGTAACGAAGAAGCCAGCTGTGGCGAGGAAGGAAACAAAGGCCAAGGTCAGGATGGTTGAGGCCACGGGAGAAGGCGACAGTGATGACGACACGGCAGCTGGTGTCACCACACCACCATCAGCGAGAAAGCAGAAAGCTGCGGTACGTCAAGCGATGGCTGTCACTCGGCCAGTGAAGAGCGTGGAGTCTCGAAATACGTCAGCAACTAAGTCAGCTGTCCACCGACCCAGTGATAGCAAGTGATACGCATGTGGTAACATTGGTCACTTTGCGCGCGAGGGCCCAGACGAGGACGCGAAAACGCGTAATGATGAGTATTTGGCGAGGCAGAACCAAGATAGCAAGGCTCCGGGAAACGGAGATCAGGCACCGTAGGGGAATTACGGCGTCCGATCACACGACGAACTCCTCAGCAACAGACAACGAGAGAGGTGGCTGGTAATACGGCGTGCAAAACGAATGGACATTCGCTGCCGGCGACGGCAGGCGGTGAGATCGACGGAAATATGGGCGGTATGGAAATACTTCCAGAGGACGGGAGTACGACGGCGGCGGTGTGGTACGCAGTCAGGACTCAATTGGATGAAGAGACCACGGCTCGTGACAGTGAGCGAGCGGCACGGTGTTGGTAGAGCGACAGATCAAACCACGGATACCTTAGTGCCTCAGACGGCATCGGTACCCTCAGCTGGAGGTGCTGGCCAGCGAATAGACGACGTGTCGACATCTGAGGAAGGCGAGCGGATGGCAGTCTTTGTATCCCGAGGCGAGGAAGGCGAGACAGACGACAACAATAATGCACTCGTTACCACGATGAGGTACGCATGGTTGGCACGGGCGAGTCGACGGACGAGGTGGACATGTCGACGGTGTCAATCCCAGACACGGCAGTCGAGACGACGATGGCAGTACGGCTGAATGATGGTGCGGTAAGGAACGGTACCGCAGTGGCAAACTACGGCAGTCTCAGTGCAGTTGATCATGTTTGGTGGTTGCCTCGACGGATGGTACGCATGGTGCGTCGGACGAGCAAGTGACTAGTGAAGGTCGAATAGGCGATGGGTTGATAAACGACGCGGTACCAAGTGCGATCAGCACGACGAATGCTGTAACGGGGTTACACAAAACTCTAACCGTAGTTAACCGGTTAG
>NBNE01001900.1:0-10570 GCA_002215365.1 Phytophthora megakarya | reverse complement strand
TAATGAGTCTCCTGTCGACGCTCCAGTACAAGATGATAGCATTACTGATGAACAACATGGGGAAGTGCCAATTGCAACGGACCCAGAGACGGATGAAATCATTTGCCAACTCCAGCTCGAGACGAACCAAGAAACCCGTGTGTAGTACATGCCCTGTATTACTGCAGCGGCGACACGGACATGGCTAGAGCATTCTTGAAGGGAACTTCACCGTCAGGAATGTGGTCACCCGAGGATGATCTACTTCTTGCGAACCTAGTTGTTGAGGAGAACGTCGATCGCTCAGTTGTGGATGCTGCGGTGGCACGCGGCGACTTCGCCTCCATACAAATACCCCGCGACACAGATGCAATTCTGAATCGCGTAAAATTTTTGCGATAGCTTTGCAAGCAATTCAGGTGCTTTGAAGACGGTTTAGTCTGTCAAGTTGATGACATGCCGTAGCTACTGATACTGCTGTATTCGTTATGAGTGCCCCGTAGCATCTCCTCGAGCGTCTTGAAGAATTTCCTCCGTGCCTAAGATAGAGAATCGATTTAATTTTTTACGATTGATGAAGAATATTGGGGAGACGTACCATGAATCCCCGGGCATATTTCTGCATGAGGATGGTTGAGCGCTGGACCTGCATGTATACTTCTAGTGCATTATTTGTTGGTGGGAGATGTGGTATCGCTGGTTGTGGCATTGGTTCGACTAAAGTCGAGGGTGGAGTTGGCTCGTGGTCATTTTGTTCCAGGGTTATTTGCTCGGGATTTTTGGTCAAGTGGGTCGGCATAACTGCTATTTCAGCTGGTCGGATTGGGCTATCAACCTTAGGATTCTTCATCTGTGTTAGTGCGGTAGGAGTAACATCTACATGTAGCTTGATGTCTTGAGGGACTACAACAGACGCCAATATCCGCGAAGCAACGCTTGACTTCTTGAAATCTTGTGATTGCTGGTCATCAAGGCATTGTGATACTGTTGTCTCGGTGTGTCTAATGACCACGAACAATAAATTCATGAGATCAAGCGGTAACACTCTCCAACACGAGATTTCACGTACAGCGGGGATTTTGGCGACTCAGTTCCGCTGGTAGTGTCCGTGTCAACAGGACTGTCCGTACAGCTTGTTAGTTCTACACCCATGAATGCGAGTTAGTATCTCAAGACTACACACATTCTCCAGTACACGTCTTACGCTTTTGAGCTCGTTCACGGTCCTCGAGGAACCATCTGAAAAGCGGATAAATGAGGTAAAAGCTTCAATATCATCGTTATGATGCGATGGTAGATGATACCGTACTTCATCAACTTCTGCGATAAAGCAAAAAGCATTTGCAACTTCTCCTATCCGGACACGAAGCAGATACAGGTATCAGTAAGAAAGTCTCGACTGCAAAATCAATAAGAATTGCAAGGCTTGGTTTCTCACCGCCGACGTAGCTGGCTGTGGTTGGAGAAGTATAACTTTTCTTGCATAATCCTGCGGTGCAAGCTTGGAATAAATAATTTTTACTTCATGGAGAACGGTGTAAGTTGGTAAATACTGTTGAGAACACGCTTCTAACCAGAACAATTTCGGGGTCGAGCGTGCTCAAATCCACTTGAGCAAGCGAGGTCATTGAAGCCGAACTGGATCGTCGCAATGGTGGGACCATGGAAGCTGAGCGAGAAATTGGCATTGTAGAGCGTGTAATTCCCAATGTGGTGGGTTATTATTTTCAGACAACTATTTACGGTGGTGACAATGGTCTTGTACTTCGAAGTACTTGTTACTTCGAAGTATTATCGAAGAAAGAATTGCTGTAGTATCTATGAATCTGGTAATCAGGGCTAGCGGAGATGCCCAAAAAGTGTTTGATAATATTGCGTTCCTCGATAATTGGAGCCAAAGAGATCAAAGTGTAGCTGCCTTTAATCGACTCGCATAGCGCTTACAGATTTTGCTGTTTCACGATCCAAGCGGATGGTGAAATGGTCCTAACTCACGTGCGATCTTACTGGTTGACATACTGGTTTGCATTGCTGGTGCTCGGAAATTAGTTGGTGTTTCTTGAGTCCAGCTTGAATTCGAGCATCACGAATCGCCATGCAGTCGAGCTCAAATTCAGGCCAATGGTCGAAGATAATCGTGTCGAAATGTGGTTGTTGGACTTCGTTGTAGATCTACTGTACACTCGATCACGTCTGGTGTCGACCACTAGGCCTTCGTGGGTGCCGCAGGCGATGAACGTCGAGACCTGACGTTGAAGGTTTTCAATCTTGTCCGTAGGAGACATCAACTGAATAACAACGGCAGGGTCTTGATCGGATAAGCGAGACCACGTCTTGCTGTGGCAATGGTCTTGTACTTGTTGTTATCGAAGAAAGAATTGCTGTAGTATCCATGAATCTGGTAATCAGGCTAGCGGAGACACCCAAAAAGTATTTGATAATACATGTACACGAGGAATGGTAATCGGGGCTAAATAGAGCTTGATTTTGTCAATATTCTTCATGTCCAACCATCTCGTCAACCTGCTATAGGAATTGAGCATGGATAAGCAGTGTTGATTCTAGTGGATCCAGTTCACGCTGCTTCACCGACACCAAGTAGCGAAATGTACAATATCTGCAACTGGTTCTCGGTTCCTTGCCCTTACTTCTGACTGTGTAGAACGAAGCCTGAGTCTTATAGCTATCACCAGTCCCAAGGCCTTGTCTCTTTGTGACACCACGTCCACTTTTGCAACTTCAATTTACCAGTTTTAGCACGGTTCTTAAAAGCATTCCGAGCAGGACCAGTAGAGAACAAGTTATGAACATTCATGAACAGAATAGTAGTAAAAGAACATTGTCGGTGTCAGCGAATTCTGTCGTAGCCTGCAAAGACAAACTACATATTCGAGTTAAGGTTAATGGGAATAGGACTGCGCGCAAACTTCTTGTTGCGCGAGCCCTCAATACGCGGGTGCATAGGGGGCCTGGCGGCGTGGATACCAGCTCCAAATCCCGGGACGTCGCCGACACGAGGCGTATTTGGCGTTCTCTAGACAACAGACCCAACTCAGTGTTAAAGCATTTCCATCCTCAACGCAACATCGCACCGTATCATGTCGCTCACTCTCCTTGGTCACCAGTTGGTGCTGCAACGGCGGAAGCCGCACCCCGTACTCGTTCGAGATCGGTGGCAACGGAATCGCGTTGCGCTTCTCCGCCAGTTCCATCATCAGCTGAAAAAGCAGCGTAAGTCTTCAACATAACCTCCACCCTCACTAAAACCTTCAACGTACCTCTCTGGGTGGTACTTGGGCGTAGTGGTGGTTCAGTCTTGACGAAATGGCCAGTCGAACGTCGTCGGGGTCAAGAGTCTACAGAAAATGGCAGCGTTACGCCTCGTTCCTGATTAGAATTTAAATATCTTCTGTCTCTCACCTGCTTATCCGCATACATGGAGTACTCTTGGGCATCTACCAGGATCTCCGTCACGTAACCTACAGTAAAGCGTACGAATTAGCTCCTAAATGTTGCTTCGTATCGCAATAAATGCTATAACACACGGTGCACAAATTCCTGCAGCTGCGTCACGACGCGTGGTTCGTACTTGTCGGCGCCCATGGACTCCAGCACCTGCTGCATGGACTGTTGCTTCGTATCGCAATAAATGCTATAACACACGGTGCACAAATTCTTGCAGCTGCGTCACGACGCGTGGCTCGTACTTGTCGGCGCCCATGGACTCCAGCACCTGCTGCATGGATAGAACGTCCAGTGGCTGCACGTGGACCCCGTCATCACGCTCGTGGGTGTCCACCTCGTCCTCGAGATGGCGCTTGGTGCCCTTGTCGCTACCCATTGCAAAAATGGCAATGCCACAAACCAGATGCCATAATTTAAATCGTACTTTATTGAAATGGCTACATCTGGTTGAAGTGATGCGCATCAACATCGTTTGGATACTTTGTTAGATAAGTTTATAGAGTTGTTAGTGTAAACTCGATCGGATGCACCATTTCAGTTTGTGAGGTTATGATGGCGATGGTGTTTCATGTTTTCGTTCAATCTCATTCCTATATTCAGAGGTGCGAACTTGCTGAGTGAGATGGTTGTTGTCTTACTTTGAAGTACTTTTGAATTCTGCAACAAAACCTTAGTACAAGCTTTCGATGGAGGAGTTAGAGGTGTCGGCGGTGGCTACAGAAATCAACGATCCCATTGAAGATGTTGAGAAAGGAAAGCAGACTTCCTCGACTGAAATTACATTCCAAGCAGCACACGAAGCTCTCGCTCACGACAAATCAATTATGCGAGCAGTGGGTCAAATCATCTTCTCAGCCATTTACTTTGGGTTCTTCACGTCCATGCTGTTCACGCACATTCCTACGTCTCGGATGTACGAGCAATCTTACGCGATTTCCTCAATTCTAGCTCAATCAGGTGGCGATGCACAGACACCCAACTCGCCTATCAAGTTTTACAACATCAACCAACTAGGTGATGTCTTCAATTGGCTTAATAATGCCTTCGTGCCTTCAGTGTTCGTGACTCAGGACCAGAATGGAGTGGATCTAGCACCAGAAGACTATGCTCGCATTGGTTTGTTCAACAAGGGGCTTGGTGGAGTTTTGATTGAGGTCTACACGAAATCCCAAGTCGATTGTAGTCCAAACGGTTCTCTCTTCCAGCTTTACCCGGTCTGTCATGCATACGAAGGTATCACCAGTGAATATTCCACCTACATGCTCATTTTCAGTCTCAATGCGACTGATGCATTGAATGCGCTTGATGGCTGGAAAAACGAGAACTATATCGACATTGCAACGGGCAAAGTGGTGATTTCAGTTTTGACTTATAATGGCGAGCTCGAGGGTTACGTTGTCACGGAATTAATTCTGGACTTTCATGAAGGTGGCTTTGTTACACCCAAGGCAACAGCAAGACCAACGATATCGATACCTTACGGGAGCCGAACTTCGTACGGCCCAGACATTCTTGTTTGGATCTGGTGGGTAGTGGCATTAGTTTGGGCAATTTCCAGTATTTTCAAGTGGCGAAAGAAAGAGAAACGTCCCTCTCGCCAGGGTATGATCACTCAGTCCTTTGGTTTGTTCATCACCGAAGCTGCCATGTGCGTATTCTACGCCATTTGGGGTAGTATTGCCAGCAGACTGAATAATAGTAATTTCCAAGACTCGCTCTGGAACCTTGCCGATCCAAGTGCTATCGATGTCGGAGGGACTGAGGATGATATTGCATCTCTCAACGTTGTCATTGACAATCTGAAGCAAATTGCTCACCTTACTTCAGCACTTCGGGTAGTTGGCGCCGTCATTATTGCTCTCATCGGTCTTCAGATTTTATCCCGGTTCCGTTTCCACCCGCAACTCAACATTCTCACAAGAACTGTTACCAGTGCTTTGAAGCAGTTTGCAGCTTTCTTCGTCGTGTTCATCGTGATCTTCCTTACGTTCACAATTATTGGGTCAATGATTTTTGGTGATCGGGCCAAGGAATTTTCAAATTGGGACAACTCGATGGCATCATGCATTAATATGCTCTTCGGTGTCTTCGATTTCGAGACGATCAAGGATCTTCAGTTTTCCGTCGCTTTTTACTGGATCTACATGATCGTCGTCAGTATCGTGTTAATGAACATGATGTTGGCTATTGTGCTTGACGCCTATGCGGATGTAAGCAGCGAAAGTTACAAAAAAGCAACCAACGTAATACTCGCCAACCGTATCGCGACAATTTGCTGGGACTTCGTGTGTGACCTTCGTATCGCGATGTGTTCCCGAGATATTGTTGTTTCACACGGAAAGATAAGGTCCCGTTTGCTAGAATCGGCACTCAAGAAGATTGTCCAGGAAAGCCCGTATGGAACTTTGACGTTGGAGACACTGAAGTCACTGTTTCCAAACGCTGAGATTTCGCATGAAGATCTCCAAGCCACACTTCTGCATATTGAACAGGGAATTGTCCTCGTTGACACCCTAAAGTCTGCAAGTAGCGATCCAAGTGACAAATAGGAGTATTCCCAATATACTTAGCGCCTTCAGAACACCACCATTGATTGACCAGTTCTAATTGTTGCATGATAGTTGCCGATATTTGATGGGCTTCGCTGGATCCTTATCGCCATGCAAGCAGCAGGCAGTTTTCGAGACTGTCCTTAGTGTCACAATAGTGAACAAGTCGAGTCTTCATTTGCAGTTGTTCTAAGTATGCAGCACGTCCAGAGTCAATGATGCGTTTGCATTTCCGTCCTAGGACAGCACGATCGTCTTTGCTATAGTTTTCAAGTAACAATGAATGGATACCAATTAGAAAATACGAAGAGCATCAGCATGAAGACGAATTAGCGTACCTGATGCCAAGAATGTGCTGCACTGCATCACCCTCAAGACCCATGCCACAAGTTGTCCAGGATGTCATACTTGTAAGCAGCACAAACTCTTCGGCTGTAAAACCTTGAGCTAAGAAAAATGCTGGATTCACATAGTCCTCCCACGCACAAACGTGATGACAGCACAGCGCGATCGCTAATCCCTGAAAACTGGAGCTGACTGAAGTGGATGTGTCTATGGATTGGACAACGTTGATGTTCGGTTCAGGCAGCGTTTGTGCAATAGCTCGTAGAGATAGGTCTGTGGCCACGCCACAAAGATGCTTGGACATGCAAACCACAGGTTTGTTCAGAATTTCTTGCATCCCAGCAAAGTTCAAGTGACGAATATCAATCTTTGCGCGTAGGGTAGTTGAATTTTCCTTTGCAGCTTCATCGTCCTTGCCATCACCGCCAATAAATCGGTCTGCCTTGCCACGCGTATGTGCTCGATCAATGAGAACATAGAGACTGTCCGGGTACATCTGTGCCAGCGCCAAAGACAGCATACCTCGTCCGGCTCCAAGCTCTACGAAAGCTGCGTTCGAGTCTTCTAGAAGCGTCGCCTTCTCCATGTGTCCGATAATCGAAGCTTGTTGCTCGATATGTCGCAAGACGCTCTTGGACGCGCCCGCCTTCTTCTTCTCTTCAAAAAGCTGGTCACAACACTTATGATGCAGCTTCTCCAGGGTCAATTCACCAACACAAGCCGCATACGCCGTGTCGATACGTTTACGCAGGTCTGCAAAGTCAATCGCCTGCAACTTGTCGATGATTCCTTGTTGTTCCTGAGCCGAAGGAGCCGAATGCTCTTCATCCTTTTCATCAGTCTCTTCAGTCGACGAACTCTCTGTTTTGTCACTGCAATGTGTACCAGAGTTGATATTGTGGCTGTAATACGGCAGTTTCTTCATGGTGTCGGCGTCCTTGACTCGGTTGCAGACCAGCACGTGTTTAGCCAGATCATACTCGTACACTGTGTGGGACGAATCCACAGGACATGGTACGCGTCGACGTGTAGCAGCTTTGAACTTCTGCGACTTTTTACTCTTGGATGCATCACTGTCGGGCAGGTGGTTGCCGCAGAAGAGCGAGCCTGACACTCTACAGCAAGTACATGACGAAAGTTTGCAATCATTTCGATACGCATTGATACATGAGTTCTTTTACCTGGAAATGTTGCAATAGCGATTCTTCCGCACCACTTTGAACATGCACCGGTCCCATTCGCCGCCGTCCTTTGCTTCAGCCTTCGCTTGTTTGCGGCGTTTGCGCTGGACGTCTCGAGAGAGCTGCTCAGCACTGCGCTTGGTGTCCATACTCGCAATTACTGACTGGAGCTGCGAAAATCTTCTATGATTGGCTGAAACGATTCTGACAAGCGACGGGAGTGGACAAAACTCGTCATTTGCAATTTGCTAGTCATGGAAGACAACGCAGAGCTCCAGGTACGATACGCTTCGTTCTTTAGGATGATAGAGGCCTTATACGATGAAGATAGGGTGCTATTCAGCTAGATATACGTGTTTTTCATCTAACTATGTGCGTTTTGCTGTGTATACGCTTCGTTCTTTAGGATGATAGAGGCCTTATACGATGAAGATAGTGTGCTATTCAGCTAGATATACGTGTTTTTCATCTAACTATGTGCTTTTTGCTGTGCTTCTCGTTGATTTAGAGCGAGGAGATAGAAGTGTTACAGGTACATTTCATGTGGTTAGCTTGTTACTAGCAGAATGAAATTTATTCGCCTATTATTTGCTACGTTTTGTTGCAGTCCATCTTCGAGGACGAGATCCAGCTCAAGACCGACCTGGACCAACCGGGTGTGGCGAGATCCTTCACTATCTCAGTGCCCGGACCTCATGCCATCGTCCTCCTCGTGCATCTGCCCCAGGGTTATCCGTCCACGGACGCACCGATCGCTGAAGTCTACGAGTCGTTTGGACTGACAAATGCTCAGAGAGATGGAATCATAGAGAACTTGGTATGCTGATAGCTAGGAATTGTTTTGCTTGAGCTAACTTGAACGGCTTTGTTGTGCAACAGACTGCCATCTTTGAACGTTCGAGTGGTCAAGTGTGTCTATACGAGTGGATTGAAGATGTGAGGGAGAAATTTGTCAATGCTGAGCTTGATGCTGCTCAGGCAGATGATGAAGGTGAAGGGAGTGATGAAGAGGGCGTTGCAGCTCACACCCGGCTCGATGCAGTGGAATATTTCGAATCGGATTCCCAAACGTTGCGACCTCGTGTGCGGACAGCACAATTGGTGCGCGATGTTGAGCGTGAAGCGGTCATTGCGCCATTGATCGTACATGGTACAGCGATTGCCGATCGTAAAAGCACCTTCATTGCTCATGCTTGCCCAGTCAAGTGTGTTGAGGATGTGCGGTCATTCCTCGCGCTGCTGCTGGACGACCGCAAGATTGAGCGAGCAATCCACAACATGCTCGCATATCGAATCATTGGCGAGTTTACTGTGAAAGACAACGACGAGGATGGGGAAAGCGGAGCAGGGAGCAAAATGTCGAATCTACTTGAACTACTGAAAGCGGAGAATGTGGCTGTTGTGGTGACTCGATGGTACGGCGGTATCAAGCTTGGTCCTGACCGCTTCAAACACATTAATGCGTCAGCGCGACAAGTACTGGAAGATAACGGCTTGCTCGATGGAGCTAACATCCACCATGGCTCCAAGAAGAAAAACAAGCGGTGATGTACGTGTAAGAACCCGAATTGATGCTCAATCATAGACAAATTGTCCAGTTTTCCACCCTGTGAAGTATCTTGTGTATCAAACTGTTTATGAGAGTGAGATTATCTTGCCTACTTGTTCCCGCAGGCTGAGTGTACCTACGAACACATTTCGAGGGAGAAGCTAGACATCGTCTTACAAAATGCGGTTGCCCATTGCCGACGAAATGAGCATCAATGCCATGTCCACGGTGATCTGAGCGCCATCGCCAGGTGCCAGCATCGGGTTCACCTCAACCATGTCAAGACCAACCATCAAGTTGGTTTCCGCTACAGCTTCAGCAACGTAGTGTGCTTCACGCCACGTAAGTCCACCACGCACACGCGTACCCGTCGAAGGTGCCACCAACGGATCGACTGCATCAATGTCGTAACTCATGTGGAGTGGGCGTTGCTTCTTGCCACACAAGTGATCCAGCGCCATTTCCATGGTCTTACCAATGCCATAGCGATCCACATCCTGCATGGAGAACGCCTTGATTCCCTTTTCGTGAATAATGTGGCGCTCATAATTATCGACGTCACGCAGACCAACATACACGAGCTGATCCGGTTTCATCACTGGGCCGTTCACAAGCCATTCGAAGCCTGGAATCTTAGAGCTATCCACCATGCCGTCCATAAGGAAAGAAATCGGCATTCCGTGCATGTTTCCAGAGTCCGAGTCGGCAGGTGTGTTGATGTCAGCATGGGCATCAACCCAGATCACACCTGCGTCAGGGTGCACGGACAGTAAACCCGCCAACGACCCAGCTCCAATAGTGTGGTCGCCTCCCAGTACCAAGCAGAACTTGCCCTCTCCAGCCTTCTGCTTGAAGATCTCGTACAACTGCTTCGTCCCATTGCCAACTGTGCAAATCGCAATAACCCGGTCAGTCACCCACCAAGGATCCGTCCGTCAACAACGCATTCACCTGGGAAACACTGCTTAGCCTTGCCGTAGCGTGGCTCCAGCACGGGGTCGTTGAAGGTCGGCGCCACGAAGTTGAGGTTGCCGGTCTCTTCGACGGACCAGCCCAGATCCACCAGCGTCTTGTGCAGACCCGCCTCTCGTAGCAGATCCGGGCCCCCGTCCGTTCCGAGCAGTGGCTGGCCGTCTGTGTGAAGGATAGCGTTACTTTAATGCTGCAATACGGTGGTAGAACGGATAAAACTGCTGCGTACATGTCATAGGAGCGCCGATAACTGACACCGTCTGTGGCAGACTCAGCAGCGGGTTGCGCTGATCCCCCGCGTGGAAATGTGGACGCACTTGGTCCCATTGGCGGGAGGAGGAGCTGGAAATGCTGCGTTGTTGCACGCGTAAAAGGGAGGAGGAAGCACGTCGAAACATGAAGTAGCTCTTGACGGGGTCACTGCAAATCTGAAAGTGAGACAGGAGATCAGTAGTCGCACGGTTCACCTGCGAAAGTCGATTGATTTGTTGAACAGGTGCGCACTTCAACTTCGTGACTTGCTTTCAGTA
>NBNE01001899.1:0-10579 GCA_002215365.1 Phytophthora megakarya | reverse complement strand
CATGTCTTCTCGCTACCTTCCGCTGTCCTAACACTCTGCAAATCCAATACTTTAACATAGAGGAGCATACATGTAGGCTTATTGCTTGAAATTTTCTTTCGAAGCATCAACTTGCCTTTCATTTCCTACCTCGACGTCATGTTTGCATTTTTCAACAATGCAAAACTTTCATCTTCCCGGCATCGAGCAATTTTGCACTGCCGCACCAGTACTCTTCAGTTATATTACCCTTTCAAACGCTGCCTCATTGTCTCTTTATCAGACCTCGAAGTAATATGGCGATCAAGACATTCTCGGTGCAGTGTAAACCAAGTCGGAGTTTGCGGCAGCATGGGACCTGCCACAACCACACGCCAAGCACGAAAGTGAACATCCCGGCGGTGCCAGCTGGCAGTTCATGCGGAAAAGGCTCCGTGATGGGAACGCTATGATAACCGGTATCGAATCGATGAGGGATAGTCAGTCCGCTCCAGCCGCTGCGCCACGTACGTCTCGCACAAGTGAATTCTCCCTTTGACGCGCGAAGATGGTCAAGTTCCTGCTTGTGGCAATTATGATAGTCGCCTGCAGCCTGTCGGCGGTGGAAGGTCTCGACCGGGACAAGATGCTGGACGTGGTCGGAACGGTGCACGGTAACCGAGACATTGTGGTCAAGTACGACGACCTGGCCGAGGACCGGGAGGAACGCAAGTGCTACGGCCACTTCACTCGCGACATCGATCCCGTGTGCGGCTCGAACGGCAAGAAGTACACGAACCTCAGTATGTTCAACTACCGCAAGTGCATGATGAAGATTCAGGAGGACACGGAGATCCAGGTCGTGGACATGGACTTCTGCAAGGACGCCGACATGGAGGACATGGAACACATCGACAATGACGATGCGTCGTAAGCGCATGCACCCACGGAACTGACGGGAGGAGGGACTTGTCCAACGCAACGAAAAGCTCCAATGACTGGTAACGGAGCCCTTCGAGCTTATCTGAGACTTTGGTGTCGTCCGCCGAAGTTGAAGTGACAAGTGCCGGTCCGGTAGACGCTTGGACGCGGTGAACCGCCTACACATTAGATGCTAGGCTTAAGGACACTCGTCCGTGTATGATTATTCAGCAACACGAAATTAGTCTATTCAATGTGATCTTAGCCTCGACTCCCTTTGATGGCAACCAGAGCGGATCGTTACCGGTATCGTCGAGCAGATCCCATGAGCAACCATGCGCTGTCTCCATACGCCGGTGGACGCGACAATGCGCGCCATACGCTGCGATCTGCCAGTTGTGGCTACGGTGTAGGATAGCGAGGTCTCATTACTGCTATCTCGACGCGCGGCACAGGAACGACGGGGTCAAGATGAAAACGAGTGTGCTCATGATGACAGTCGTGTTGCTAGCAGTTTGTTCAGGTCGAGGGACAGCGACGCCTGCAGAGAAAATGTTGCGGGTGGTAAGCCAAGTGCACGCACATCCGGATGTTTTCGTGAATGGAGAGGAGAAGCGAGCAAAGCGACACGGCCATTGCGTTGATACTGGTGCCGTGCATGAAGACCCCGTGTGTGCTTCAAACGGCAAGCAATACTTGAACGAAGACGTGTTCGAGTTCCACAAGTGTCTGATCCAAGCGGAATACGGCGAAATCATCGAGGTCGTGGACATGGAGATTTGCGATAATGCCAAGAAGGAAGACAGCGAGCACCCAGACGTCCCGGATATTGACTACATGTAGAGCGTTTGGGTGGAGTATTTCGTGGACGAAACTTTGGCTCGCAACGTTGAGCCGGGCTCTTTCGACTATGCTAGTTATGAATGGTGGCGATGGAGACGACCGAGGGGTTAGTTGCTTAAGACCTCGAGTTCGTATAGATTGAGTGTTGGTAGTGCTTGGTGCGGAGGTTCGAGTGGATAGATTGCATGCAACCACGACCAAGGAGGCGCAGTGGATAGTGGAGTGTGCGCCTGTGTAGGATAGCAACGTAAACCTGAATTAAACCAGCTCAGCGGTGACTGAAAGCTTACCCTTCCTGTTCAGACCCAGCAGATCCCGAGGAGCGCGCTCCTTTCTATTCGGTGAACTCTTCAGCAGATGTCTTCGAGTAGAGACAGCGACTCGTTGAACGAACTCTCAGCTCACCTCACTACAGAAATTCTCCCGTCCCGCATACATCCGACTTGATCATGAAGACGATTGTTGCAGTAGTGTCTGCGTTGTTGTTGGCGTTCGCACCTGTCGAAGGTCTGGACCGCGAGAAGCGATTGCGAGTGGTGAGCTCCGTGCACGCGAACGAACGAGTTCTGGTGTCTGGTCAAGAAGAGCTCGAAAGGAGACATGGCCACTGCGTCGATGATGGTACACGGAACCAAGACCCGGTTTGCGCGTCGAACGGCAAGAAATATCTCAACATGAACCGCTTCGAGTACAACAAGTGCCTCATCATGGCGGAGGACGGCGAAGACATTCACATCATGGACCTGGATTTCTGCCAGGAAGCAATGCTAGAAGACATCGAGAGTGAGGGACTTGCGTGAGTCCGAACAGCTCAACAAGCGCTCGAAATGCTACAGACGATCAACCTGTAAGTACAGTGTTACACAACTCGGAACTCTATTGTTCTACCATATTCAATAATTTTATCGTGAACACCAAACACTTTGTGTTGAATCGTAGGTGACATCGTCTCCATGAGTTTTTCGTGCCTTGTACAAGGTTTATTCTATAACGGCGCATGCTTGACGCTCGAAGTTGTCGAGACTAACTGTTAGCACGGTGGTAAGTGGTTGCGCTGGAGTACAATCAATCGCCGATCTTCTCCTCCGATGGCGTTCCAAAGTTTTCGTGGAGTTTTGTCCTTTGGTGGTACGGGTGCTTGGTGTTTGCAGTAAAGCAGCGGTACGTCTGCAGAGCCAAGGCCCAGTGATACAGATTCGGCTGGCTCTTCACCTCGAGCGATTGAAGACTCATTATTTTCGAGAGATGATCGACAACTTGGGAGCGATGTTCGTAGGCTGGGTCCTAAGGTCTGAAGTACCAACGGCGACGAAGGGATCTGGCACCTTTTTCTCCGGTACGACAACCCTTGTTGTGGTCTCCGCATGAGTTTCTGGTACGCAGATAAAGGCCTGAAGAAGAACATCATCAATCAGTTAGCACTTGTGGTCACGTTACGCGTTGATCTGGCAAGCCACTCACAGAATTTTATCGCGCCAATCTTCTTCCTGTTGATCTGGATCGGGTTTATTCCTGCTTTTCTGGTCGATCAATGAGGAAATTCTCGGTGAAATCTGCAGCAACACAGTGTTCAAAACCACAGCCGATACAGTACACAGGGAGCAAATTCCAGCCTTACCTGGTGCTCAGAACTGTTGTTATTACTAAGCCGGCTTGAAGACACGGTTCTTGGAGAACTGAGACTGCGGAGCACTGGTGGTCGCAAACTTGCTGCTTCAACTGGTCGCTGAATGACATGAGCCAGAAGTTGTTTTGCTGATGTTTCGGGGTCGGGAGGTCTTGATGGTAGTGAAATCCGCTGTTGAGGCAAAGCATTAGCAGGTACGGGATCATTCTTCGGTAATTGCTGTGCTGGAGGTGCAGGTTTGAGTGCCATTAGTGTGTTTGCAGCTTTCTGGACGAGTTTGTTGGCGGTATCTTGTATAACCTCCCGACTTCGTCGCCGTGGTGCCGGTAATTTGTCGGGGAGAACATCGCGTCTTGAAATGAGGAAAGTTCCTTTCGAGAGTCCAGCCAACAAATCTCCGTCGGCGTTGAGGAAACACAAGCTGGTGACTGCCGTGGCCAGCGTCACTTGACGAAGGAGAACACGTTGTTGATCCCAAATTTTAACAATGGCATCGACACTAGCAGTTAGTACCAGAAATTTTTCGTCAAGAAAGTCTCCTGCGCTAACGGTTGTGCTATGGTGATCATCTGCGCCCAAGAAAGTTTCGACACATGCTGCTTGGCAGCCCACAGCGTATAATACGACTCGACCATCGTCATAGCCACTTAGAATTAACTCTGAGAGCGGTGATAGAGCGAATACCGATGGTAGTTGACCAAGTTCTAAGACATGACGAAGTGCAAACTGCGGTTGAAGACTCCACAAGTGAACTCTACCCGAAGCATCCAAACTCACTAGCAGAGGAGACGAAGCACTGGCACTAACGTCGATAATGGGGGTGTCATGTGCATCAAGAGTTAAAGCTTCCTCACGTCCTCCACGCAAACCTGTGTGCCAGAAAAGTAATTGTCCAAAATCGCTGCCGCATGCTACCCATTCCCATTCGGAGTGAACCAGAGCATTACGTCGTGGCGGTGGTATCGATGGTTCTGAACTAGCATCAACCTCAAACTGAGACTGACGTTTTGCTGTTGCTGCTCTTCCTTTCGCAGTTTGCCCGGTCGAAGATTGGTTTTGCCATGGCGATAGTGCAGCGTTGAAAACGGGAGGGAATGGACACACACAGATGCAGCGCAGAGCTGTCCCGCTGCCTCGTGAACCTCCCGTTGCATTGTTCGAACTATCAACATCGAAAAGTGTCTCGGAAGTGACGTTGCTTCCAAACACACTTCGTTTCGAGTTTCCTACCGACTCGCCAGACATCATTGCCTTTTGTGCTGCTACAGACAAGCCGAGATCAATCGTTCGTTCAATGCTGCTTGTCGTTGGCTCTGTGTCTTCGTTCGGATCGAATTCGCCGTTATTATCGTCCGTAGTGCCTGTATCTTCGTCTGTAGAGCTTCGCCTACGACGAAGAGCTGCATTTACGACGAGCAACTTTTGGCTTTTCAGTAGAAGAAATAAGTGCTGCGATATCGGGTGAAGAGCGAATGCCACAAGATCCAGAGCTTGCTCGTCTGGGATCCACGTGAAACTTGGTGTTTCGTTGTGCGTACGACCCGCAAAAATGCGCAATGTTTTATCCATACAAACGACCAAGACGAGCTGCTGCGTTTTCGCTGATACCAAACTGCTCTCGTCTTCGATTTCAACCTCGATATCTTCTTCAAAGTCGGAGTCGGAACTTTCGCTTTCATAAGCCACAATGGTTTCATCTTGATCTGGTTCTTCGCTCGGTCTGGTTAAAGGCGTATTAGTGATTTTGCTTGATTTTCTCTTGTTTTGGAACACTACACGCTGCAAAATGCTGACGGGTACTTGACATGGCTGATGTTCCTTCAAAATGGACTGAATGTCATAAATCTTAACTGTATTGCGGAGCTGACAGCAAAATCGACCTGCTAACTCTGTTGAGGACGTGGAGCTTACGGGTTGAGGTGCATTTACTGGAGGAAGCATTTGTAATGCACGTACACAGCGGCCAACATTAAGCCGGTGCGCTTGTCGACGTGCTTCGAGGTCCCATAATCGCACGGATCCATCAAGTGAGCTTGAGATCACGAGGCGAGACGAAGCATGTTCGTTTAGACTAGTGATTGCCTGTGTGTGATCCTTGAAAAGGTGGACGATCGAGATTGGGTGAAGCGAGAGAACAACGATGACACCGCGGTTGGTGCCGCAAACAAGATACTTCGCGCGCTCTTGAACCACGAAAGCAGTTAAAGCGCCGTGATCAGCTGGAAACAAGTCGTCCCAGCGTTCAAGATGAGCTCCGTCGACTGTGTTGAAGACATCGATCCAATGTTTTGTTTGCGCGTACAGCTTCATACTGTCCGGACCAAGTTGCAAGCTTTCTATCCAATGTGCGCGTTCCACTGGCGTTTTAGGTGATTTCGGTTGCTTGTTACGGAACGATTTGTGTCGACTGGAATTGCTCACAGGAGTGCCATGAAAAAATTTCGGCAGTGGAGTGAATTCGTAGTGAGCGTTGAGTGTTCCTTCAGGCATACCGGACGGCCGTGGTTTGATCTGCCAGGCTGTACAACCGTCTACTCCCCCAGTGAGAATACGATTGTGGTGAGGATCGAAGACTATACTGAAAATTGTGCCTCGACCGGTAAAGAGAGCTGCTAGTTCGTTAAGGTTTGAGTCGTACAACCGAAGAGCTCCATCCAGTGCCGAGGCCACGAAGATTTGACGGGCGTCGATGTATGTGATGGCTTGAATGAACCGCGATGTGCGCGCTGGTAAATTCACTAGTCGAAGTTGTCCCCCTGCATGAGCTCGCCAAAGCCGCATACATATTTCGTCGACTGATACAAAAGTATCTTGGTGGCGATTGTAGCAGACAGCACCTAGCGCAGAGTTGTGGGCGGTGAATTCAAACTCGTCCTGGATCACTGCACTCTGAAACATACTGGATGGAAGCGAATTCTACAGAGCTGTTGGAGCATTTGAAAACCGTCGCGTATATTTAACTTAGTTGGCATGGGTATTAAAAACTATGACAAATACGGGAAATAATAATACTACTAGTAATGAAGTATTTCAAAAATCAACACGTAAGTTTTCAATTTACGAATGGATTATCCTTACCTGTTTTCGAGTAAATGACTAAGACAGACTCGCACGTACAGTTGTCAACTACATGTTTGATGAGTAATGTAGGGCCGTCGTCGCGGTTGTTTTGACGCATCATTGCTACGGCGGGAATCTTCACTGATGGGTACCACCACCTTCGCAAAAGTCATCCGGTGCAAAGTTTTTACCTGCTGCGTTTAGTCAAAGCTACTCACGGATAAGCATTTCAGTGATCGAATACGAGCGGCTCCCCTTGTATCTCGGTGCGTGCTTCTCCTGTTGACCAGTTGTTCAAGGACTTGTTAGCATCACCAAGATTCGCCTCTCGAGCTATCCGCGTCCGTTTGTATTCGCCTAATCGACTAATTGACAGAGCCCCATCGACTAACCTTTAATTCCGTGCGGCGAAACTCGCCAGATGTACAGATCACGGGTGACTAGAATCATGACCGATCTCAATGATTAACGTCAAAGAGGGCGTTGTAGTTACCTCTCAGTAGCGACAGGATGGTTCCCATGAAAACGCGAATTCTCGAGCAGGTTGCTCTGTTTCATTTTTAAATTTGCAACCTCGCCCACGTTTCACCGAAATTCACTTCAAGATGGTCAAGATCTTCGCATTCGCCGTTGCTTTCGTAGCTACAGCTTCGGCTGCTTCTGTCCCGGACGGAACGTGGCCCACCAGCCAAGGCGATGTCTACTATACGGAACCTTACACGGTTGCTGCTGGTGAGACCTTCGACGGTGGTCTCAAGACTTATCAACGTTCGGATATTACGTGCGATGGCCAGTCTGAAAGTGGTTCCTCCACCGCTGTCTTCCTCGTGGAGGCTGGTGGCACCCTCAAGAACGTCATTATCGGTGCCGACCAAATGGAAGGTGTGCACTGTGACGACCACGACTGCACCATTGAGAACGTGTGGTGGGATGATGTCTGTGAAGACGCTCTGAGTATCAAGGGTGGGTCGGCTTCGAGCGTGTCAACCGTGACGGGTGGTGGTGCTCGCAACGCAGATGACAAGGTGATCCAGCACAACGGCTACGGCACCGTCAACATCGATGGCTTCTACGCTGACACGTTCGGAAAGCTGTACCGTTCGTGCGGCACGTGCGGTGACAAGCAGCGCTTCGTGACGGTGTCGAACGTGTACGCTGTGAACCCGAGCGTGAGTATCGTGACCGTGAACGACAACTATGGCGATGAAGCTACACTGAGCAACATCTACATTTCTTCGAGCGATGATGGCTACACGATCTGTGCGTGGTCGCAAGGCAGTGAAGACGGAGAACCCACCGAACTCGGTGACGGAATCAAGGACCCGTTGTGCCAGTACTCTGAGAGTGACATTCATGTTAACGGAGACGTGTCGACGGCCACGAGCACTTCATCGAACTCAACCACTTCCACCACAAGCACCCCGACTACCACGTCGAGTTCCTCCATGACTCAGGAAACGTCGGACAACGACTCGACTAGTGTCCCCACGTCGAGCAGCACCACACAGGAAAGCTCAAAGTCTAGTGAATCAAACACTCCGTCTACCAACTCCGAGTCCAAGAAGGAAAGCGACGACGATGATGAAAAGAAGAGCTCGGACGACGATGAGGACGACAAGAAGGAATCTGATGAAGATGATGACAAGGACAAGGATGAAAGCGACGACTAACTGTACGATTACCCTCATGTTCACTACTAGTGCAGTTTAGTGGTGGGCAACCTAGCATCTACGTGTACATGAGTTCGAGTAGCGTCGTCTGTAATTGCAGCGAACAATCCGTTCCGTTCGATGTTGTAAGCGAATCCTAGAAATTCAACCGGTTTTGTGAAACTTGTTGTTAAATGACTGAATTCCTTGCAACCAGCGCGTTTAAGTTGCACCATGTAAAGGACATGGATCATGGTACTGAGGCCGGTGCTGCCCATTAGGTTGCGACAATGAAGAACCGCAACACCAACATGTCGATCAAAGTATCTCCGTATGGTGCTGGCGAATGCACTTCTTATCGACAAGCCTCGCTAGAGAACACCGTACTGCTTGAGTCGGGGTGGAGGTCTCTGCCTTTTGACGAGTTCAATCTTGGGATTTGCAACATTTTTTCGTGGTTGTCGTCAAGGATACGGCTGGAGTTCATTTACTAGCTCACCACCTTGTGCATATATTAACGTTTGCTCGAACGACCTCCGGAGTCGATTAATTACGCGAAAATCATAGCACACAAGTTGTGTCGGACGTAGCTGAGCACATTGAACGCAGTCTACATTTTAATGCTCTCCCTACTGGTGCCTTTATCTTACTTTAGTATTTCACAACAGTATTCCACGTCTGCTACGTACATCATTTTAGTAGTCGACAGTCTGGCTGCTCTTTGCGGTTTATGATTCGTGATGTTGTCGTTCTTTCCTCAGAGCAAGCTGGACGTGGTGCGTATGGGCATTGTGCGGCGGAGAGTCATGAGGTGTGCCACGCTCCCTAGCTCATTCTCACCCGATCACTTCGTGTCGTGTCTCCTCGCGACTGTGTCAAGAGTAGATCAACACTATCGTGAAGACAGACAGCTATCTCATTTCCAGAATTACCCTCTGCGCACACCAGTAACTGCATAACAAGATGGTCAAGATCTTAGCTATTGTGTCCGCTTTCGTGGTTTCAGCTTTAGCTGCCTCAGTTCCAGACGGAACGTGGCCCACCAGCCAAGGCGATGTCTACTATACGGAACCTTACACGGTTGCTGCCGGTGAGACCTTCGATGGCGGTCTCAAGACCTACCAGCGTTCGGACATCACCTGTGAAGGTCAGACCGAAAGTGGTTCCTCCACCGCTGTCTTCCTCGTCGAGGCTGGTGGCACCCTCAAGAACGTCATTATCGGTGCCGACCAAATGGAAGGTGTGCATTGTGACGACCACGACTGCACCATTGAGAATGTGTGGTGGGATGATGTCTGTGAAGACGCTCTGAGTATCAAGGGTGGGTCGGCTTCGAGCGTGTCAACCGTGACGGGTGGTGGTGCTCGCAACGCTGATGACAAAGTGATCCAGCACAACGGCTACGGCACCGTCAACATCGATGGCTTCTACGCTGACACGTTCGGAAAGCTGTACCGTTCGTGTGGCACGTGCGGTGACAAGCAGCGCTTCGTGACGGTGTCGAACGTGTACGCTGTGAACCCGAGCGTGAGTATCGTGACCGTGAACGACAACTATGGCGATGAAGCTACACTGAGCAATATCTACATTTCTTCGAGCGATGATGGCTACGTGATTTGCGGTTGGTCCGAAGGCAACGAAGATGGCGAACCGACTGAGCTGGGAGACGGTATCAAGGACCCGTTGTGCCAGTACTCTGAGAGTGACATCCATGTCAATGAGGATATCTCGACGGCGACAAGTACTTCGTCGAACACAAGCACTTCGACAACGTCAACTTCCGCGGTTGCAAGCACTGCTGCTTCTACAGCCGGTGCATCTACTTCCAGCTATGCCACTTCTACTACAAGCAGTGCTAGTACTACCAGTGAGGAAACATCGACACCTGTGTCGAGCGCGGATAGTGTAGCCGCTTCGGGAGCGTCGACTTCCTCGTACATGAGTGAGGAGACGAGCGCTCCGTCCGCCTCTGAAGATCAGAAGTCTGCTTTCTCTGCGTCCAGCACGAGCAATGGCGAGACTAAAGAATTGACAGATACTCCGACGACGTCTTCTGATGTTGGTGAAGAGGCTGAAACTTCTGTCACCGGTAGCTCTGCTACCACACCCTCTGTTACCACGTCTACCTCAACTGACACGAAGTGCAATTCTCGCAACCGCAAGCGCAATTAAGGCGATCGAGAAGAGCGTCGACTAACGAGTAAATGTTGAAGGCCCATAGGGACTTTATGCTACATGTAGTGTAATTGTTGAAGAATACACGTTTGTTTCATGGTTGTTTATCGAGCATGTTCACGAAGTGATTGCACAATATATATATTTCTATCAGATGTGTCTAACACTTACAAACACCAAAGTAGAATTCCACATCATTCACTGTACGCATGCAAACTACATGCCTTGCATGAGATTGAATAAATTGAAGCGCGTATTGCAATTGACAGGGCGAAACGACTGTAAAGTTAGCTGACAGATAAAAGTTTCAACACGAATTTCACAAATACGGTAAAAGAAAACTTTT
>NBNE01001898.1:0-10580 GCA_002215365.1 Phytophthora megakarya | reverse complement strand
TGGCTATTTCCGAAGCCAGAGCCGGTGCCTAGTGACTCCGATTGGGACGCGGAGCTTTTGGACGAGGGTAACGTTTCGGCAGTCTATGCTTCCACGCCATGGGGGGGGGTTCTCGCAAATCCAGTGACGCCCATCTCCTTTGTGAAGGATAGTCCTCCCTTCCAAGTCTTGTCGTGGAAAATGGGAAGGGTTACAGACGAAACATCGTCCAGCGGCGTGAGAATCCACCCATTCTTTTCCCATCTCAGAAGAACTGTGGCGTATCGTCAAGTACTTCGCGATCCTCTACGTGGAGCGCAGGCAGTACCGGTCACGTTTCGGCGCCGCCTGGAAGAGCTTTCTCAAGATCCTGTTATTGAGCATCGTGGCTAGACACTGCGACCTCGACATTCTGCTGAATTCTGTTTTCCTCCATTTTCCGCGCCCTGACGAGCGGTCGAAATGGTACCCTGGCTTGCACTGCACCCCGCGGCCTGCTAACCTGTTCCAAGCTCTTCGTGACGCTGACCGCCATGATCCCTGGCGCAACCAGTATCGCCACGCTATCGAGGATCATCCCGGTTCCCAGCTTCCCCGTCTTGAGGGCAAGTTCATCCCTCGGGAATAGCTTCCGTTCCCGGGAAACCGATCAACATGGCGCCTTGCGTTTCTTAGCTGCATCTGTCTTGACCTTGTTCATATTACGCTGCGTTGTGCTAGTTCCTTCATTGTTTCGAGGCTAACCCTTCCTGCCTTGTAGTTGTGTGCACTCGTGTCGGTGACCTGTTGACCACCTTTTGTTTGCGTCGATAGAGACTTATTCCATCCAATCACTACGATCGTCCATCTTGATCATAGATCTCGATCATCGATCCTGATCGACCCTGATCATCCATCTCGATCATCGATCTCGATCATCGGTCCTCAGCCTCTTATCCATCCACCTGAGGTACGTAATGCCACCCATCATTCGAGCTTCCCCTCTAACTTCCGATGTTCCTCTTTCTTCCCCGGTTGTTGCCAGGTGTCTTCACGCATTGTACAAATACCTTGTCCTCCCTGTGTGTGGCCACCCCACACACTATCTCCATCCGTTGATGGCTTACTCAGCATTCATCCCTTCTTCGTGTGATTGCATCTCATTGAAGCGGTTACGGCTGGTGCGTCCGCGCTCATACTCCTACAACAAGGCGGCGCAATTGAGGTCGGCTTCGTCCACCCATGTCGGCTGGTCATAGCCTTTCCAATAGACCTGGAATTCTCGGTGCACCCGCCCATAGTAGGTGCGTCTCCCTGATCGCACATCTGCGATCCGTTTGACGTCGAATTCGTCTTCGCCCAGTGGAGTTTCCCAGCTATCGTCTGGCAACAATTCTTCATCTACATCTTCCCTGTCATCGTCTTTGGCGTTCAAGATAACTTTTGGTCGGTCCGGGAATGTCCGCACTGGCTTCAACTTGGACAGGTGTACTATCGGAAAGATGCGATACCCTGAGCCGGCGGTCTCGAGACGGGCTGCGTGATTGCCGATCAGCTCGATTACGCGAAACGGCCCCTGCCACATGTGTGCGAGCTTGCGGGTGTACCCTTCCTTCATGCGGTCCAGGTAAAGCCATACCTGTGTGCCTACTTCAATCCGGTGTGGTCTAACGTTTTCGTTGGTCAGTCCTAGACTTGATCGCATCGCGCAGCTTCTCGTTGACTGCATCCCTGGCTCTGCGGTACTGTCCCTGTATGTGGTACCTCCATCTCCGTGCATCGCAATCGCGACGGCGTGTCGCTCCCACCGAAACAACCGCTTCAAGTATCGACCGCGGGTCTCACCTATGGACCAGGAAGAACGACGTTTCTCCCCAGATAGACTGTACTCTGTATCAGACCAGCTAGTTAGATTAGTGAGAAACCCAGGCGAAGTTGTTGTCTCGTGTGGTATGGTGCCCAAAGAGGCTACTAAAGACTTTTATACAGGAGGTTCGCTGGTGTCGTGCGTACTTGGACCGAGAAAACAGATAGATACGTTTGGGTGGTTGAATTCGACTGGCAAGCAACTCCAGATGTGAAAGCGGATATTGAAGACCTTGCAGAAGTGATATACTCCAACTATCGCTCGCGATATCAATTTATTCAGCTGTCATAGTAACGGAATACACGCTAATCAACTCGATCTGTTTTTGTATAACTGAAACATATATAACATGCACTTGATTAGGACTACATACTAAAACACGTGAATTTCACCCTCGCACAATATACCCACACTGGGATTTCATAAGCTACTCTATTTCACTGTGAAACACATGAATTTCAACTTACACTTGAAAACCATTTAAAACAAGTGAATAAAGCTTTTTCCATTTTCTTTGGGAACTTTCCGACGGCTGGAGATCATTGTATTCGAGTTACGGATCCAGGTACCTTGACTCTGGAAGTGAAGATTGTGGTGGACGACTATCTCATGGAATCCAAATTATCCCTTGTGGTAGAAAACCTGGAATTACAGTGACAATTGAGTAGCACTTGTTAAACTTAATGAAAGACGAATATACTTTCTTACGGGTTTTTATTAGAAAATTAAATCCTTTATTGATTGTTATTCCTCTATTCCTATTGCTTTTCCCACAGACGTGCTCAGTCCGAAACAAAAGAGGAAGTGAAACTTCCTACCGGTTTGCTTCGTTTCGTCATTGCAATAATTTTCCTCTTTAGAGAGGAGGCCCTCTACCAATCATATAGTCGCAGTACCGTAGACTACATAGATACTTTCTATAGTACATAATATATCCAGTATAAATATACTATTATGTCTCTACATGTATTATCCAGCCCATCCTGGGATCGTCCATCGGTCCCCGCTGATTGGACGCATCCCCATGGCGTCGGCTTAAGTACGAGGTCTAACACAATGGAAAGCAGCAAATTCAAAGCAGTCCATTGAACTTGTCAGTACGAGAATGCCGAACGCAGTAATACGACTCTATAATACAGCCATGTTGATGTGGTGAAGTGAATTTCCGATAATTGAGGGAAGGAAGTGACCGGATCAAGACGAATGACAGTTATCCCCGGATCTACGGTAATAACCATGGATCCAGAACTGAGAAGGTGTTATGGACTCAGATCAAACTGATTCGGGAACAACTGGATCAATCTGGGGTGGCCTAATTATAGGCACCTGAATTAAGTACGGCTATACCTGGTCCGGATATGATTAGTCAGGACCAGTTTGGATCAAGAAAACAAGGTATGTAATCGGCAGTGTACATCTAGATCCGAAGATAAGCGGCTGCCAGAAGAAAATGTACATGGATCCAGGTAGTAGAGGATAGGTCGAACCCGGATCAAAGGTTAGGAATAACAGAGAATCGAATTTGCATCATTGGACACAAGTAGCTGGTTTCTTTATTTGATTCACACTTAGCGCATTACGGACACCTCGGATGAAGACATACATCGACCCCACAAGGTGATCTCGTATTAGGAATATTGTATTTAGTGTAGTTTGAATAACTGGATAATATATTGGCCAGATCCAACTACCTAATACTTATTCTATACGTGCAAGCTCCAGATCCACGGCATTAAGTGCTTGGCCGTGAAGATCCATCGATCTCTCAATCCCCAAGATCCAGTCATAGGAGACTGCAAGCGACTCAAAGGGATCGCAAGATCAACAACTGCCAACACACCAAGGCAATTTACACGGCTGGATCCAAGATCCGCCACCGGTGATCCACGTTCGACTACTCACGTGGACCCCGGATCAACTTACCTATCAGCAGAGCGAAGACTTTCCGCGCTGTTACCCACATCCCTGCGTCCCGGCAAGACATTCAAGATCTTCAACACTTGGACCACTCCTGCAGTTACCAGAGGAGCAAGATCCAGCCCTACCGACGGGTACACAAGGTGAGGAAGTTCAGCTGATCACGGATCAACAGGAGTACCATCGGTGTCCTAGGCACAGTGGCAAGCCGGATCCAGCATTGTCAAGAATTTTGCTGATCCCGCTCCACCACAATCTCTTCAATTATTTCTACGTATATTATTTCTCTGCAGCTCTTGTCGGTCGGACAGTCGCCACGTATCGTGTAGCACGTTCATTATCATGAACCTTTGCTTCTGTTCGCAGCTCCTTCAATACGTCTTTCATCCCCGTAGTGGCGTCAGTCGCCACCGTCGTCGCACTCGTAGCCACCACTCGGTCAGCTTGTAATCTCACATGCCTCGTCATCCATGTCTTCATGTTCGCTTCTCAGTCGCAGTCTCTGTCTTGGTGTTGCTACGCACCACATATTTGCGTCGTGCACCACTTCGTCTCCCTCGGACTGTTTGTCTTGGGGTCTCTGTTATCACCGAACGCTGTATCCCCGCTTCTGCGTTCGTTGTTTGTCTCCCTGTGTCTTTGCCTGCACGTCCCACTTCTGCTGCAGGTACGCTTCGTTTCGCGCTCTCGCCTCTACTCCTTTTCGCAATGAGCCGTCTTCTTGCATGCGTAACACACTTGTTCGTTAGGGCATTCGCCAGCTAAATGACCGTTTTTGCAGCACTTGAAGCATCGTGGAGTTGCAAGGTCTGGTCGGAAATTCACACCTGGTTGGTAATTCTGGATCTGCTGTCGGTCACTCTCCTTCGTCGCTGCCGTCACCTGCTTCACTGGTGCTCTCTGCTTTTTCTGTCTCGATCCTCTAGCTGCTTCGTCATCGCTCAGCTCGTAGGTCCGCTTGGACTTCATTTCTTATCTTCTACATGTTGCATCGGCTTCTTGCGAGGCACTCTCTTCCTTTCTCTCCAGTACTTTCCAGTTCACTCTCTGCCAGATGTCTCATATCACGTCCCTGTCAGATATTTGAAGAGTCCATTCGGGTTGGTGTACAGCGGTATCGTACTTGGGTCTCGTTCGGCTTCATTCGCCTGCTGTTGCTGCGCCACTTCATCAGGTTCCTCAACTGCTCCAATACCAGGTATCATGATTGTCTACCCGTGTTACTGATCATAGGCATCATGTGCGTGGTCGGTACTACTGCTCGTGGTGGTCCCATATTTGTGGTCCCCTGTACTACATTCACGTACGGATATTCATACTTCGTGGCTTTCTTAATTGTTTTTTCGAGACGCTTAGGCTTCGGATCTTGAAGTAATAAACTCCGTATGGTTCTGCCCAGGTTTCTGATGAATGCCGCAACTAACACCCGTTCACTAACTTTGTCTCGTCCAGCAGCACTGCGAAGCCCGGCTCCAAAGTCAGCGTACGATTCGCCAGCCATCCCGACCCCGCTGTTTACTCTCCATTCCGCAACTGCTCGATTCAATCGTTCCCCGTATCGTCGTATCGAAGCTTTCTTCAGGTAAGAGCAGCGTTTCTTGGGTTCTTTTAGACCTCTGTTCAGATTCACCCACCATCGTGCTGCGTTGTCCTGAGGTTTAACACCAATAATGAAGTACAGGTTGCGATCTGTCCAGCTACCACGTCCTGATTCTTCAGCACCCTTCAGCATCAAGTCGACTCTGTCGATCCACGTGGACACAGATACACTGGCCGACCGTACGTACGTTGGTATATCCTGGTCCTTCACATTCTGACGTAGTCTGCGTGCATGGTGATCGGACTGTCAATGTCGTTCACGTTCTTCACCCCTGGCGTAACGTTCATCAGCTTCCCTGTCAGAGCTGCTACTGGAGCTATCGTCACTCCAATCACAGTCACTGCTCGAACTGTCCTCATCGGAAGCGTCGCTGGAAGTTCGAGCTGCTGCTGTGTTTGACGCTGGAAGTTGGCATTGTGCACGTCTTCGAACGTCGTGCTGCTGCTCTGTGAGTACCACCGCGCTACCCTCTTCGTACTCAGGTTGATGTGCGTGTCGGTGCACTGGTCGTCGGTGCTGCTGGCTGACTCACCTTTCTGTCTACCCTCAAGTCTGCTACTACTGCAGCCAACTGCAAAATGGCTGCTGCCATTCCCGCCATGTCGTTTGGAATTCCTGATGCTGCGTTGTTCGTCGTTGAGGTCGCTGCTTCCGATACCCACCTCGTCAAAGTTCGTCTTGCTCGTAATGTTGGCGTAGACCTCGAACCCCGTCTTCGTGAGCGCGAGCTTCGTGTGGTACTCGTCGTCGTGGGCTGTCGGTTAGAATCATCATTTCTGTCATTACGAGGTCCGTCCGTCTCGTCCGTTGCAGTGCTAGTTTGCTGCAGTGTTCGTGAGCTTCTGCGTGGGTATCGTCATCGCGGTAACTCGTAGCAGATAATTTCAAGAAATCATAATTCTTAGATCGTGTCTTTTAGCCCCAGAAAAATGACCACCATGTAACGAGTCTTGGGACACCTGCTCGCCGGTGGACCCGTCCTGCTCGTCACAGCACTTGCACGGTTGTTGTTCAGTGTCGAAAGTGTTAATAACGAAATCATAACACACTACAGGCCACGTAAGTAACCGGACGTCCGTCCTATTTATTCGTAATCGCTCTTCAACTTCGTACAGCAGTTCTATTCGTTCTTCGTGTCGCTCGTGTCCTTCGTGTCCCTCGTGTCTCTCGTGGCCCTCGTATTTCATCCTCTGCTATACAACGCACACGTAATCGCTCTTCAACTTCGTACAGCAGTTCTATTCGTTCTTCGTGTCCCTCGTGTCCTTCGTGTCCCTCGTGTCTCTCGTGTCCCTCGTATTTCATCCTCTGCTATACAACGCACAGCAGCCCAGCACCTGTCCACGTATAGGTACCCCTGTCACCGATGGCTCGTAGCACTCCGCTCTCGTAAGTTGCCCACCAAGGCCTTCGTTGCGCCTGGTAAAGCCTACGTATGCTCCAGTGGCGTAGTCTGTTCCGTCTTACATCGCTGCACCAGGTGAAGCCCACGTATGCTCCACTGGCGTAGTCTGTTTCGTCTTGGACCCCACACTGCTAACTCGAAAATCCACTCGTGCTCCGCGCTGCGAAATTGAAAGTGAGCATCGCCGTCTTCCATCGCTCGTCGGTTGCTCCTGTCCATCCAATCACAAGTCTTCACGCCCTTTCAGGTCGTCACCCACGTTCTCATGGCGACCCTCCAGCACGCGATCTTTGTCCTGAACGGTTCTCCTTCTACCGTTAGTCTCATCCGCCACCGGCCATCCACTGCAAACGTCGTGAACGTCACGTAACCCGTCGTGAACGTCACTCTCGTTACACCATTAAAAAGAGAGTAGCTTGCACTGAGACCTGCACAACATATCTTAGTGTCACGGATTTTAGTCCTGTTGCGACTGCGTTCTAGGAGACATTAGCGCACAATTTATTGCAGCACTATGAGGTACGCGACAATATGATCAATACGTTGCATTAATATTGTTGTATTATTGTACAGGTCAATAATGAAGTTCTCTCAACTCTGACAACTTAAACGCAATTACTGTAGCATTTTGCACGAGTCATAAGGTACTTTGATATGTTCCTTTCTTACTCACAACTTGTTTCAGTGACTACGGCTCCAGGGCTCCAGGAGCAAAGGAGCCGCTCCTTGGGGTACATATGCTTTCTATATGTTACATGCAGTGATATTATCTTCTTTTTTCATGCCACTTATGTATTACGAAGACTTACGGTAAATATGACATAAGTCATTTACCCGTATTGTAGCCTTGCAGAAGGCATAAACGACATTCGACTGGCCTGGCCAGTCTGGCCATGACTTTGTCCAATCCCGAGATGAATCCATCCAGTTTGCATTCGCCAACATTGGAGTTCACACATTTATTAAAAATCTATATCTCCTTCCTATTATACTACAGTATAACATAGTATAATTTATAGGTCGGTCGTTGGAGATGCTCTTAATAAGAGCCTCTTTTCAATCGAGCGAAACCAGTGCTCCCCACTCGTTTAACACCTATACCGGTGGTCAATGTTGGCGGCATGCGACAGTCTGTCGCATCGTTGATGCCAATCGTAATATTCGTCCCTTATGGATAGACGAACGGTACATGTATTAACCCTTCGACATGAGATTCGCTCACCAGCCCACTTCGTGTTTCTCTTCGCACCACGCAAGTCGACTTCGCCGATTATGCGCATCTTCGCATTTCCTCTCGTGGTTCTTGCTATTAATAGCCTCGTGTCGAGCTCAGCCGGATACGCATGCATTGGACCCGACACGCGAGCCATACCCCCAATCGGAGCTACCGTCGTCGATGCTAATGGCTTGTACGCTGGAAGCTTTCGGAACATTTCCGCGGCTGTGACACACCTACCCAACACGACGGAGCAACACACCATCTTCTTGTTCCCGGGCATCTACCACGAGCAAGTTCTTATCTCGAAGCTGAGGGGTCCATTGGTGCTGCAAGGCTACACATGCAACGCAACATCCTACGCTGCTAACGAAGTAACTATTACCCATTCCAAGGCACAAAGAGACATTCCTCCTGAAATCACAAGCGGACGCAACGACCTGACCAGCACACTACGTCTCAAGACCAACAACGTCAGAGTCTATAATCTCAATGTCGCCAACACCGCCGGTAAAATCGAGAACAACGGTCAGGCTGTTGCTACAATTATCGAAGGAAACAACTACGGATTTTACGCCTGCAACTTCACCGGGTACCAGGATACGGTGTACGCCAACAAGGGACGCGAACTCTTTGCTAAATCGTACATCGCAGGTGCCGTCGACTTTGTTTTTGGGTCCAAAGCTCAAGCGTGGTTTCAGTCTTGCGATATCGAGACTGTCGGTGAAGGTTGCATCGCAGCCAACGGTCGTGTAGACGAATCCAACCCGTCCTACTATGTTTTCAACAATGCTCGTGTGTTTGGTTCGAGTGGTAATGGATCCGCCTATCTTGGTCGTCCGTGGCGTCCATACTCGCGCGTTGTATGGCAGAACAGCGAACTTGGCGACGTGATCAACCCGGAAGGCTGGCAGGAGTGGAACCATGATAACAATACTGCCAACGTCTACTTCAAGGAATTCAACAACCGTGGTTCAGGCGCAGCGATCGATAAGCGTGTGTCATTTAGTGGACAATTGAATGGTTCTGTGGACATCAAGGAGATTCTGGGTAGAAATTACACGAACGAGTGGTTCGTTGACACTACCTACCTTTAGGTAGTTTAGATTCACTGGGAACATCCCATATAGAATTTGCAAAGCAATTGTGGTATTTTGAGCAAATATCCCTAAATTAAAAAATATTTCTCCACTCACGTAAATGAGGGACATATCACTAAGACATCGTATAGCTACAGTACAGACGGTAATACTATAATGCCCTAACGTGGTGAAGGTGCCCGCCTGAGCTATCTAGTTTGTGTCGCATCAATCCCCAGTATCACATTGGCCATTCATTCTGAAAAGAAGGCGGAATTCAACGGCGGCTAGCTTTGATGGAAAGCTCCGGCGCGCGCAAGACTGTGCGCCCCCCCTCCACCGACACAGGCAGCAGGGGCAGCGGTAGTGACCGGTCATGCCACCAAACCATCTCCAGTGGCGAGGAGTGGGTCGAGTCACCGGAGGAGTACGACTCTGCGGAAGATTCTTCAAGTGCAGCCAGCATCCCTTCCAAAAAGAGCAGGTCGGCACCTGCCGACTATCGAAATAGCACAAGAACTCTGGGACTGCAGACAGCAAGATATCTACGCTTGAGCCACTTCCTGACCAGCGGGAGTTCAACTCGTGGGAGGGGCTCGAAGCTTATCTGAGAAACTACATGCAAACTACGTACCAGATAAGTCTTTCTTGCAGGTATGAACGTAAAGCAGAAACTGACATTGCTATTTAGTACTATCTTGAGTTTCCGAGTACGCACCAAGAACAAGGTTGCTCAGCGAAACAACAGGATCGCGACGGCGAAGTCCAAGCAGCCCAAGTTCCTCGAAGATTGGGTGAACTACGGAAAGACCTTCGTTTGCACGCACCCGGGGAAATACAAGGCGCAGGGGAAAGAGAACTGGAAGCGGTAGCAGTCAAGGATGATCAAGTGCGATGCCCAGGTACGAATTTGGTGCAGTTGGGATTCGGATGAGTAGCCGGTGGTAGTCGGTTGGAATCTACTGGGCACGGACTGGGTTGTAAACGGTATTTACGTTCAATGTTTTTGTTATCGTTTCGTAGATCAATGCGTGTGTCCAGGCAGTCGAGGATACAAATCCTCCTGTGTTCAAGATGCGAATCACTTCGTGTCGGTTAGAGCACACTTTCAGCAATTATCAGCTCATTAGGACGGCTTATGAACCTGAAGTGGCTGACATCTCACTGTGACGATGGAACCTGAAATTCAGGTGGCCTCCGCAGCTGCCCTGACTGGAGAGCCAGAACTGGGAAAGTGGACTGAGGTCCCTGGCCAACGGACATCCCGAATTGTGGGAGTACATCCCGGATGCCGCGTGCAACCCGAATAGAGATACCAAGTACGTCCCGGATATCGCGTGTAACCCGAATGGATATCAGATGCAACCTGAATGGAGATATTACGTGCAACCCGAGTTGAATACAACCCGAATGTCGAGTTGGACTATTCGCCTGATGATGTGGTGGTCCAAGATGGACGACATGACATTACGCCAATGCCGGCAAACGTTGGGCTGCACCGACGTCAGACTACCTGAAAACCATACTGAAGAGGAGAT
>NBNE01001897.1:0-10588 GCA_002215365.1 Phytophthora megakarya | reverse complement strand
TTAAATTTGTCTACTATTGTCATTTTCCCGCTTTGATCTGTACTGATGTCACTTAGGTATGACAACGGTGTAGTCGACGACCTTCATACGGCTGACAACGAAATATACACGCAATGTTCCGAATCACCGCGGCTGAGCCACTCTTGGTGTCAATGTGATTCACTGGTATATGTCTCCTTTTTTCCTACTTCGAGTTGAACACTTACATCTTACATGTTAGCATAACAATCGATTAGTATACATCTTATGTCAGCGTACCGTTTGCAATACCCTGACACTGCGCAGCAAGTCACTACGCGTTGTGACCCCCACTTGTGGGGTTTGTCTTTCAGGTATTTTCTTGTTGGGTTATGCCGACTGTGTGAAGGAAGCATGCCTTCGTCAAGGGATACCACCGGTCCAAGTGTGTACCCCTCCTTGAACGTAATTTCCAATGTCGAAACTTGTGAACAATCTTCCAAGCTCGGTCTATCCGGGCCACGACTGCATCACTATCAGATAGACATAAAACTCTAGAAATTTCGCGAAATCGGTCACGGGCCATGATAGATCCAAACGTTCCTGCTGGTATGACTCCTCGCGTTTTGGTAGACCAGTGTACGTCCATGGTTTTGGTCGGAGATAATGTATGCCCGATTATAAGACCTATCCACTGAACAACTTCGTGAGGTTGAATGGGCTTGAAAAGCAGCAACTTTTTCTGCGCTTGATCCTTGGTCTTCTGCTTCGGATTTTCCACTTGTAGTTTGTTCGTTTACGCAGCATCAACTCGTGCATCAAGTGCTTGGCACCAATACCGGTTGGATTCGCTTGCAATGTGCCTCCACAACCCTTTCGGGAAAACGTAATAAAACAGTGTGATCGGGGAGACTCCACAAGCTTTTGCACTATCGGAAGGACCACAATAACCATCGCAAATGGTATCAATATCTTCTTCATCCGGAAGGGTAGCAGGTCGGTTGTCAGGAAAAACCTTCCATCCATTCGTGGTCATCTCAGTTGGCTGTTTCTTGTTGTATAGCGGAGATGACCATGTCAGCATAACAAGCAATTTCGTATACTGACAAATTCATACACAATGATTTGAATAGAAATCTCCCCTTGTACACGCAAGTGCAGCTGCTCTTGTTCTTCAACACTCAGCACGCTTTTCACTCGATGCAATTCAGAATCAATCGGTGTCTCCTCAGTATCGTCATCGTCAGTACTTGAACCTGAGTCGTCAGCCTCTGCGTATGAGTCGTATTCATCTCTGGCGGTCCGTTCCTCACCGCTTCCTTCAGCATCCGCGTCCCAGAATGCGGACAATTTCTCAACCACGAAATTAGGGTCAACTCCCTGACCAAACGCAATAGGTGCGTGTGAGTAAGGGTATAATTAAAGCGACGGGTCGCTTATAGCTTCAGATACGACCCTTTCGGATGACGGCTGGAAGTCGCTATCGGATTCGTTCACGTATTCACGTTCAAGTTGCTGGGCGACATGGACAATTCGCCTTCATATCACATCCACAACAATTGGCTGTTAGCGATGCATTATAGATAAACCATAGCATTGAAACAAGTCAGCATATTTTATACCTTCGTTGTCTACATGTCAGGTTTTCCAAAACAGTTCGTGTCAGCGTAAGAACATGTCAGATGATGGTATGCTTCCCTGATCAGCGTAAGAAACAATTTTTATACCTTCCGGTGATGCCTCCTTTGGGAAATCACTGTCACCGCGTGTTGCACTGCTTCGCCCTTACGCATCCCAAGCAACGAAGAGAGGTTAATACAGGCGCAACTAGTCGCATGCAGTACATACCTTCACTGCATGTTTCTCCGATGTCCAAATCGTCCGGAACGATGATTTTTCACGTCGTTTCTTCTCTTCCAACTCCTGCATCTGCTTCTTCGTAACCTTCTTCTTCTTCTCGTTCGTTTTTACTGGGTGGTGAAGCCTGGGGATTCTCGTTACTGCCGATTTCACCTGCCTATTCTTGCCTTTACCTTTTGGTAGTGATGCTTCTGCTGATTGAGTGGGAGGGTGCTCAGAGGGATTTCGTTTCCGTTCTACAGTAGAAAATGTTAGCTGGATAGATGTCATGAAGTAAGAATACTTACTGGAAGAGTTGACATCGGACAGGGGTGGATGCGGATCTTTCAGGACCAGCTCAATGTTGTGACGCTCGCAAAAGGCAGTATCACCGTAGACATAGTCCAATAAGGCTCTCTACCGGTGAAAATAATCAATTCCCTATATCCCAGTCTTAGCGGAGCACCCCGGTTTGAGATAGTAGTGGCTACACATGTACAATATAATAACTATCACTGCAAAAGCAAATGACACGGTAAGAAGCTTACCCGTCCTCAAGTCCATGCGCTGAAGTAGCTTTCCAGTTCTCCGGTCGAAGAATGCGCCAAACTTGCTTGAAAACCATTACGCTGGCGGGGATCTTCGATTGTGTGGCGATTGAGCGTTGAGCCAAAATTTCCAACTTTTTGAAAACATGTGGTTGCATGATGGTGCGACTGGCGTTAAATTGTTCAATCAGAACACATTAATTTCCCAAAATCTTCCAATGAAATCGCTTAATTTAGTGGGTGTGATGGACAGTTGCCGTTTGCAGCCCTTTTTCCATACTTAAATCAAGTCTTCCTATGCCTTGCTGGATGACATAATGGGTGGCAAAAGTGCCGTGTTCAAGGGGTTAATGATTTCAAATCGGTTTTGAGGTATACAATGATGACTCAATCAAGTTTAATTGATTTTATACTGGAATATGAATAACGAAGTTCTGGAAGAGTACTGCCCAAATAGAGTACTCCCTGTACACAGACAGCATAGTTAGCTATACGTGTTAGTATCGGTTTGTTAGGGTAATTTTATAAACATGTATCTACCGAACAAATCAGGAGAAGTTTTTAACAATAGTTACGATTCCGAGTGAAAATAACTTTCACCATAACTCAGCGAATATTTCTTCTTTCTGTATAGAGTTTGGAAGCTCGGATGAGACGATACACTGAAACTGTGCCTATGGTTTGCATTCTCCAAATTAAAAGGTAGAAATGTTTACCTCACTATCAATCCATGGGATCCCATGTATGCAATTTGCAAATGATGAGTATATCAGATTGGAAGTGTGGTCTCATTCATCCCTAATTATCGTGTGCTTAGCAAAATACAACTTCAAAACCACTACATCGAAGGTTTTCGGGAACGCTGCCCTGGTGGGTGCACAATCCAACTGATTTTACGTTTTTTGAACGAGGCATTCATTATCTAATTCACTCCCCAGAGAGCATATTCAAATAGTCGCTTACCCAGCTTCATTCAAGTGCATTTAACGATGGTGATGACTGTCTTCTACCTATTACTCGCCTCCAAGAAATTTTCAGATCCCTCCAAGTTCGATATTAACACTTTCGATATTAACACGTACTTGGAGAAATGTAGCTCCGACAAGGGAAGGTGTCGTCATTACCAGCGT
Organism: Phytophthora megakarya; assembly: GCA_002215365.1. NCBI lineage: Eukaryota > Oomycota > Peronosporomycetes > Peronosporales > Peronosporaceae > Phytophthora > Phytophthora megakarya. The sequence continues at coordinate 7,113 of NBNE01001897.1, read as the reverse complement.
GTGGTGCCCTGGGTCAGGGGACGAGTGACTTCTTACAAGCGAGCAAACTGCATGGGCACCTCAACGAAAAACAGTTTTTCCTTGACCAACACGAGTTGCAATTCATGCCCACTGCAAAGCGCGCGCGTCTGACTTCGGACCCCAAACCACGTAAACAAAATCGAATTTAATCAACCGCTGCTTCGTAGGATGATCAAATGACGGGCGGTGAACGTGATGCGACAACGCGGTCGCTGGCTATGTTCTTCTTTCGGACAGGGGTCCCTTTTGGTGTGGTGGAGTCAGCTTTGTTGAAATGTTGCTATTCACGTTAAGACCTGCGTTCGTTCAACACATTTCTTCAGCGAAGGTGTTCTCGTGAAGATTACTGGAACAAGGATACACTGAATTATGGGATAAGGCGTACTCGCTTGTTATAACGGCTGGCCCAATTCGAGAAACCAGCATTAAGTGAACTACGTCGTGATAGTTCGTGGTCACAAACCGTTTTTCCCCAAGAGCATACCAACCGCGGGTATTGCCCAGACTTCGGAGCAAACTCGGTGAAATCAAATGTGTTTCGGTGATTACCGACAAAGCAAGCAACATGCATGGGGCTTGGGATCTAATTGAAAACGAACATCTTCTTGTTTTCACCAACGGTAGTGGAGATCATGTGATGAACTTGCTAATCTAGAACATTGTCAGGATTCCTGGGATTGGCGATATCCTTAGTGAAGCGATGACGGTGATTAAGTTCATACGCAATCACCACATGTTCTCCCAGCCTTCCAGAGGAAACAAAAGCCATAACGTGCCATTCGGAGCTTCCGGTAGTCTAGGTGCATACAAACTAAGTCAACTATGGCAAAATGGTTGAAACCGAGTCGGACTCCGATCTGCCGTCGGGAAGTAATAATTAAACTATATGGAGTACTTGTAGTCGGGCTTCATCCGATTGCGCAGCTGCTACTCGCAGCGAAAGTAAATTATGAAGATGACAAGGACCTACCTCGCATGGGGGTTTATGTTGGTACCGCGGACTATCCGATCCTCAAGCCTAAGCTAGATGCAGGTATGCCCCGTGTAACGTCCAAACCCAAGCAAGAACTATACACGGTGGTAGTCACAATGGGAGCAGAAGGCCGAGGTGATCGACATCATGAACGCTGGCTGAACCAACTGGACTTGTAGAAATTGACAGCGCTTTAGAGATCCACGGGTATACAGCGTTCGTTAGTTGATGACGTGGAGATACATGAGCAACATAAATTAGATCCATGGCACATGGATAAGTATCATACCGCACCAGTCAAATACTATAACTCTTCTATTCGTTGGTCGACCTCATGCTGCAAAATGTGTTTTGCAGCTCACTGTTTAATTCCATTTTTAGCCAATGATATAGTTTCGTCGAGTCGTCGACTCCACCGACGTACGATTTATCAAGTCAAGTCAATCCATCTGATCCGTAACCAGTACATACCGATATAATGCGAACATCCTCCAGATTAACCCTGTTTAGGCTTTCTGTGTTGGGGGCGATGTTTGTGAAATTTAATGTTCACTAACGAATTGTTTGCTTACTGTGTATTCAGTGTTTGTAACGAAGTCAGTAAAGTTATGATTATTAAACTTTGTATTTTACTGTATTAATCGATACAACCTACGACCATTCTCACCATTCGGCAATGAGAGGTACGCAGGCCGTGCAGCATTCATCGTCTCTTCTTCAATCTCAAGTATCATGCCAACAGACGTATCAAGATTCCAAGTTGGAACCTCGAACCCAGCCCATTTTTACTAGAAATAACCTGTGCATATCTACTGCCTTCTTAGCGTAAATGTTTTCTACAATATACATATCGGATTCATTTGCGCTACCTAGAGACGATTTCGCATCGTTGTCAGTTGTGTGGGGTAGGGGTGATTCCAGTGTGCACCCAACTAACCGCGATTGACTATGGTCGCCTTCCGCAATGACGATGTCGTTCATTCCGGCGACAACCGCTGGTATTTCTTTATTGTCTACTTCAAATTCGAAGATTTCTTGTAAAGAAATTGGCTGTTTCTTGTATAACTTCGTTTCTTTGGTGTGTCTCGCTAATCACAATTCATGCAAAGAATTCATTGTTTCTTGTACAGTTTGGCTAGATGTTTGTACCTTGTTGATAATGTCGACATTACTGTCATGTCATAAGCTTGACGTCACAATAATTAGAGAACCAACCGCATTTTGGAGCCTATGGCGTGCGGCTCGTTGCCGTCACCTAAGTGGATCCATGTTAATTCTGAAATGCAGAATATCATTTGCACTGCGGGTACAATTAAAATATAGAGTGGTTATGTCTTTGTATTTGAACTTGGGATTAAAATATAAAAATATACACACTTCCCATGATGAAATCATAAGCGCCCCCTCGAGATAAGTTTAAGCTTCAACGTCTGGCGCAACTTTTTAACTATGCACAATATTTATATTTGGTTGCAAGAAATATTAAGGGCGATTTTCCAAACTCGTATTATAGAATGTATATGGAAAACGAATATTAGTTATCATACATATCAATGTTTAAAAGTAGTATGAAAGGATAAAATGGATATTCGAGTTATACAAAAGGTAAGAAGGCTACATACTGTATCTTATTCGAGGTCAGCAAGTCCGAATTCCAGATTAGGTTCTTCACCAACACCATCTTCCTCTTTGTTTTTGTCTTAGTCTTCCAAGTACGACCTTATATAGTTAATCTCGTCCTTTTCGTCCAAAGAGAGAGCGCTTGATGTACACGAAAGCCAGCTACTTCAACTTGGCCATAGCCATACGGTTGTGTCGTTTAGTGTGGAGGTACGAGAACTTACTCCAGACACTCTCAGCAGCTGCAGAAGAAGTAGCGACAGAGAATACTCTCACAGCAGTCGCAGTGAGGAGTTTATATTCCGATAATCCGTACTGTCTCCAGTACTGCAATCCAGATAGTCCGTTGTACTCGTTGAGTCAGGCCGTGAACACGTTGACTTCATGGAGAGAAAGTGTTTCAATTCATTCATGCACTCCACTGCTTCGTTTTTTTCGTAGAAAGTGTTGATGTATGTCAGCAACTCGTTCTTTGTGCTGATCTTGGCTATCGTTTCCCACTTCATAGTTGAACTTCGAGGGTGAGCATGTACGCAAAACCCATTGAGTCTGTGTGGATAAACTCCCATCGTGCAGTCACAACAGTTTTGCTTTTGCTAAAAGCACACTGTCGGTCGTGCACTTGATATCCCAATCTGTTTGTAGCGTCGAAAAGTGGTAGTAGATGTAAAAAAAGATCACACCCGCCCTTCTCAAATTTGCCAATGATTTGGCTAGAAAATTTCAGAGCGGATGTGAGTGTTCTCAGTCGAGATCAAACTCTTGGGTTTTCCGCTAAACACTTAAAACCACCACGGGTCCTTGTTTCTGGATGTCATCCAGAACGGAAGCTACGTCGTTCTTCCAGTAAGGCTTGCACTGCAAATTTGGCTGAACGTAGATATCTCCACGCGTTCTAGTGAGAGTGCCAGCGTGTGAGGACTACCATAACAAAGTTGTTCTTGACTTGACATTGCGCCAGGAATCGTCATATCATTCAAACTTGAATGGTGGAAAGCTGGACTAATCCTAGAAACCCGTTTTCTCTCTCGCTTTAGTGCAGCGTTTTCATGGTGTTAAAATCTTTTCAACAATAACAAAAAAACTCTTCTTGGCCTAGGTATTTTCTTGAACCCATGAAAGCTACCTATATTGCGTCCTTGTTTATCTGAAAATACTTGTGCACACATCGCTGGTGGAATCAAATGCACTACATGTACGGAGAATAATGAATGTTAGCTTACCGGATCATCGGAGAACTCCCGTGTCTTTTTGGCCAATGGAAATTGCGTTTTCTCGACGGCGTTTAGCGCTTACGATTTCCCGGACAAACAGGATTCCCGATATGCGTTTAATGAAATCCAGTCAAACAGGAAGTAGCGCATACTCCAATTCAAGAGAATATAAGATAATCAACTCACGTTTTGGCCGGCAGACGCACATAAAACTTACATAAATACAAGAATGAAGGTCTCCTCGAAGAGACCAAGATCATCTTTATGTGATTGATGAAAGTTTGTAGGCAAGCTTTCATTTTTTTAATTCATGAACAGCAGGGGAAACGTAGATTCTGGACCCAGGAACCGCTTCCAGTTTGAACAAACGCAATGTTGCGGTAGCGAAGCAAGTGCAGGAGACGTGCGTTAAGCATTGCGATCAAAAGTGAGCTGCTTTTTTGTTTTATATTGGCTATCATACAAACTTTGTGCAGGTTACATGAAACACTATCATATATTCAAGGTTACGTGTGACCTCGCTGCATTCGCTCAGGTTTAATCTAAGGAAAGCTATTGTGTACTATCTCCAAAGTAGTGACCGCAATTTGTAGTCCACAAATGACCATTAATTACTTTGTGTATAAGTTGGGTTGAAGTATTTACAGACAACGACGGATAAACTATACCATCTTAACTCTTTCGCGGACAGAGGAGGCATTTTGCTTCCTTTGGGATCCAGAGCACACAATGTGTGTACGCTCTGGATCCCACAAGAACACGTGCTACAAGTACATTCTGTGGTGATACACGGACGCTGGCATCTCTAACACCAACCAATAATTGAAAATTGTTGCATAAAACCCCAGATCAGGCCCACCAACTGATGACGAAACTACTGTGTAACACAGTGGGAGATGTTCTCTACACGTGCTAACAAATCGAGATGTTAGATTCAGATGGCGAAATGGAAGTTTCCAGGTTGGATGTCCAGACGCCGATGAAATTCCCGAGGGAACGTAGGGAGCCGTCCTCTCTCACTCAATTTGCAATTTACATTTCAACTGCAACACAAAACAAAACACTTCCAGCCAAGCCTGGCTTCCCCTCCTCCGCCTTCGACCACTGCTCTCGTTCCCTCCAGCGCCAGCCGCTTTCCCAAACACGACCACGGTAGGTGTCAGTGTCTTAGCCATCGTCGTTGACCGCATCGTCCACTTCTCTCACGCCTCCGGCCATGGTCGCCCCGACAACGCTCCCCTCTCCGCCATATTCACCCCCAATGTCGCTAAGCTCCACCACCGACGGAGCGCCCAACCACGCACCCTCCCCCACGGTCTGTATCGCGACCAGCACTTCAGCAGCCAGTCCAGATCAATCTGCCACAACTCCGGCGCTGTCGAGCATCCGCATCCCGCTCACAAACGGCCCACCGCCGAGCTCACCGTGGCCCGCCGTCAAAACTCCCGACTTGTCCTTGACAAAGAGGCCGCTGTCGCCGCCCGCGCTTTTGCTGTCCCGCTCTGCTTGCGCGCCTCCTATCCCGCAGCAGTTGTTCTGTCCGCGACAGCCGATTCGATACTGATGCTATCCTCCTCGGAATCGCGCGCGTCCGCCTCTACACACTAAGTCTCTGTGCCCCATTCCAGTAATAATGGGGTCAAGACGACAAAGCCCTCCAAGCCGGCCAAGTTAGGAAAATCGCACAAAAACTTCAAGAAGGGCAAGTCGCCCAAGTCACCAGGCCCTCAAGCACTACTGTCGGTCACGAAGACCGTATCTCTAGTTCATCCCTGCTTGACAGCTACTCTTCTCACTGCGGTTCAGTAGCCCGCCGTTGTCTAATCAGGCGACCTCCCGCAGCATTGGCACTAGCTCCTTGTCCCGGTCCCACACGCACTCGTACCCGTTGCCCTCGCGGCCGTCGCCCCACCAGCCCCGACACAAGGTTCCCAGGTATTGGCGGCTCCGGCCACAGGACCCCCTTGATCCCCACGGTACCAGGGCTCAGCCCTACCTTCGTGACCCTGGCCGTTACACCAGCTCCTGTATTCGACCCCCCTGCGACACGCATACCTCTGGCCCATTCCGCGAGCAGGCAGTTCATCGAGCCCCAACCATGCCTTTCTCTCTGGTCCCCGCGTGGCATCACGGCTCACAGCGCAGATGCCCTGTGGCTCTCATGTAGGTTAGCGGGACCACCGCCTAGCACCGTCAGTGTGGACACTCCACCGATAATGACTCAGACAATGAATATGAGAAACGTCTGCAGGCTTGGGTCTCCCAGCACCAAGCCATCGAGGCTAGATCCCCCGCGCCCCACGCAGCACTGGCCCGCGCACCTGAGCCCTTCGCTCGGCTACCAGCCTCCACCCCCGCAACAGCGCTTACCCCGATCAACATGGCGGATTTTCTCGCACACTTCCACGGTGGCGCACACGCTACCTCGTCGCAACATCGGGGCCATTCAGCCCCGACTGTGCGTCAGCCACGGTCAGCACCACATTGACCCCCATCGGGGCAGTCGTGACACATACTACGGTTCACTCGCTCCTAGAAGATTTCGCGAGGTCTATCCTGCACCGCGACGCTGCCTACGCAGACATGCCGAGCCCTACATCCAGCCCACAACATGCGCCGGAGACCAGCCCATCAGCAGCATACTCATAAATCTTTCCTGATTCGAAAGGCCGTACCGCCTGCTCCCGTATATGGCCTGTCTGCGGCAGATTCCCCGATAGCCCTGCATGTCCGCGGCGGCTTCGTACCAACAACTGTACACGGCCTGGCCTTCGCGCGACTGTATCGGTTCTAGTTGTTTCTGGACGGGTTCAACAGCACACCGATGGTAACGGTGTTGCGCATGCGCCTCCTCCCGTCCGTCGAATTCTCCGATGCACCAGGTGTTCCCGCCTCACGTACTATAACCGGTGGGGGCGCTACGACATCACGGTCATGCATTATCTAAGACATAATCCGAACGCTCAGTGACGGGCTGGGTCTTCCGACGCGAATTACAGTCTCGACTTTGGTGCTGACGTGGCTTCACCTTCAGCTCTACATACCATCAATTACTGGACGCCCTCCAAGAACTGAGTACCTTTCCTAGCATTGAATTGTACGAGCTCAACACACCTCCGCTGATGAGACGGCTTAGTGGGCACCAATATGGATCCTGACACTGGCCACACACCGTGCCGCGTCCAACGCACGCTCGCCCAGGTCAACTACTTCCTTGGTACGACCTTCGTTTACTTGCGTCTTAGCCATCGTCGTTGACCGCATCGTCCACTTCTCTCACGCCTC
>NBNE01001896.1:0-10590 GCA_002215365.1 Phytophthora megakarya | reverse complement strand
CCCGTTCCATACTCCAATTCTGGCTCTCCAGTCAGGGCAGCTGCGGATGCCACTTGAAATTTCAGGATGCATCGTCACAGAATCCTGGTGCTCGTTCTCCTATCTCGAGTTGATGTGACGCGTAATGTTTTCATTCAAAGTAATTGTGGATCTCGCGATTTTGCAGGCCGTGACTGGAGATGCATCGGTTGGGTGGCACCGCATCAACTACCGAGCTCGGCTATAGGTCGTTGTTAGCATACTAGCAACGTCAGATGGCGCATGGCGTGGAATTGGCAAGTGACGTTGGAACCAAAAGCAGCAATTGATTGTTGCTATCAGCTACGCAACCTAAAAACCGAAGAATAGAGCTGCCACCTATCCAAAGTCACTTGTAGATCTAGCTCGTGGAGTCTGGGATGAAATGTCACGTGTTGAATTGAAGGAGCTACGCAAGTCTGGCTGGGGTTAGAAGCTTGAACGGCGGATGTAGGGGAGCCCTGGCGCGACCGGTGACAACGTCACACAGGAATTGGACTCGAGCGCTTGTGATACGCTCAACCGTCGCGATGAATGTGTTGAATTCTTGATTGAACCTCTCGAGAGGAATGTTCGTCCGATTAATGACTGCATGGCTAATACCGTGCACATTCCAAAGCAAGATGAGAAATTATTCAACCCAGGTTTGTTGAAAGTAGGCCCAGAACTCGCTCCACCGCCCTGTCGAATACTGGATGTCCTCCCCCCGCACCGACGCTGAATATAACCCTTCCCAATGCGATCCACAAAGTTGCAATTTGCGTAACTGAATTTACCGAAAGCATGTCAAGAGCTCGACATCCCATGACAACTTTTGCTACCTTCTCTGTAATCCGCTGCCGCTTGGGTTAGCTTGCTTCCAACGGTACAAGCAACCATTAATAGCGATGTTAGGCATCTGGTCTCGGATTGCAGCGATTAATGCTCCTTCGTAGTCGCAGATAACAGACTCGGCATCCAAATGATGGTCCGTTGTAACAATCGCGAAGTGGAAAATGTTCCAGTAGACAGTGTGATTCCATCCCGAGCTAAGGATGAAAAATAGTGATACATAGCATCCAATCGCTGCATCACGACACATGACCACCACACATTGATGAAGTGGACAGTTGACACAGTGGAAGGTGCGATCGATGAAGAGCTGTGTGCGTCGGTACCGCAGGAGTATTTGGAGCTCTGGATGGGCCCAACCAATAATACGATGCTACCCATCCCGTCTCGGCAGCTATATTGTAACTGGAAGAAGTTCATGCTGCATGAACCTGAGACTATGGCAAGTGGATGCACCGCTATTTGGCTATGAATATCACCACCGTAGTGAAGTCTGCGAGACCAATATACTCGGTGGGTAACCTGCTCACGAGATAATCCGACCAACGCAGCGCTCTCCTGGCCAAGGTAGAACTCTCCGTTCAGCGCTCTCCAAATTTCATTAGTGGTGGTAGGAAGCTGTGTCACCGAATGGTAGTCTACCCGCTCCGCCATTTGCTGCGTGATGTCCATCGTTAGGCCAAGCACAGAGACATTATCGTCCTGGCATGTATGGACCACAAAATTTGAATAAGCTTTTGGGCCGATCAACTGTTTGCATGCTCCTAGACATTCCGATAGACGGTAATCTGCACCAGTACGTTGTTTTGCGCAATGCTTGGGCTGCACGTGTGTATCGAAAGCCATTGATGATCATGACAGTAGTTGTTCCTTGTGGAAGGGCTGTGGTCCGTTGTCGTAGGGGTGTCGTCCTGGCGTTATTGGAAGGCATCATGTGATCACCATCTGTAGTCTCAATGTGACCCACGTGATTGATAAGATCGCCGTACTCGCTTCCAACATCGTCATTGTCAATTTGAAGTTGCTGTGCGTCAACAGACTGGCGATCATCCTCGCTCGATAATGCTGATTATGGGGAGATGAACGAGGGCGATGACACCAGCATCAATGTGTTTAGCGTCGACAATATGTTTGACCCATGGATTCAAACGATGCAAGGGAGCCTAGTCGTTGTAGGGGAATTGTCGTAGTCGATGGAGGAGTTGTGGTCACGCGACGAAGGCAAAAACGTTGGCTTCTGCGCTGTTTGGGCATCTGCGTCTCACGGAGCAAAACACGAAATGACACGTCTTGTAAATAGGACGGAAACGAAGACTTTGATGGAGAGATTGTGGTGAGTGAATGCTGTGGAATATGGCTCGATTTTGCTGACCCAAACTCAGGATTTACTCTGGGACAATCGGAGATGTTCGCGAAATTTTGTTCGCACATAAACTGGCATTTTGAAGATGTGCAAGTGTTTCAAAATGAGGCTTTGTTTCGGTAGTCGAAACATTGCGAAATTTTGAAAGATCACAGAAGGCGCGCGAAACATCACATGGCCTAAGTGTGACTCGACCTACGTATGACCCGCAAAATAATCGATCACCTCACACGGGTAGATGATCCATGATTTCGTATCCCAAAGCGTATCCTTGTGAACTTTAAGAAATGCACCTCTTAAAGTTTACAAGGATACTCTTTGGGTTTAGTTGATTATAAAATAGTAATGTAAGGAATGAAAAAGGCAAAACCTACGAGAAATTCAAGCCAACGATCCTAACCAAGTATAGAGCAACGTACATCCAGAACAACATGGATGAATCAAGTTTACGCATATCTCCCTGACCGAATGGATGTCGTCGTTGAAAAGAACCCACTAAGCGACATCATCAATGGTGGTGGGACGGGCTCGACGGAGGAACCCAGTATTTAAAATCGTCATCTTGGATTGCTCGTCGGCATTTCGCTTCGATGAGTAGGTTGTGAAATCCGCTCGGAACGAGATACTGGTGCGTGTAACGACATAGGAGCGTGCTTGGGAAACAGCACGTGTGCTTGGGAGGACGATGCGAACGGCAAATATTGCACTGACACCAAGTGTGATCAAGTGGATTGCAGTGATGGATCCAACGCAGGTTGTTTTAAAGGCAAGTGCACGTGCCTCTACAATTGCGTTGGCAACTCGCGCGAGGTCTGCGCAACTAAAGATTCAGCTTGAGCTGACGCTTCCAACGGGGCGGCAATTCTGTGTGACGCGTGTGATGCACAGACCCACATTGATTTCTTATCTGCTGTAGTGATGTCATCGGTCACAGCAGGATCGGCAGCGTTTGCTGCAGTCGCATTCATTTTCACGTGTTTGCTTTAATCCACTTTACTGCTAGATACACCTAGCTACTTGGCCGTACAATAATATATCATAGCTTTCTGTCAACACCTTTGACATGCAAGTCGAGATATCACTTTCTAGGATTGTATTGGAAACATGACTGTGACGTGTACAACAATAATTGGGAGCTGGAACTCCCTGCAAATGTCCACTTGTATTGTAAGAAGCCAATTGCAAAGTGACTTAGTTTGTCTAGCTTGCAAGCGCTCTCTCCTGCCTCCGTGGCAGTCCAGGGAGAACACTAGTACTAGCACATTGTTGAACATCCAATTGCTGTTGTACTAGCAGCAATCATAATGCTTGCTGTACTGCGAGCCTCAGCCATATTGCGGGTTGTAAGAGTTCACACAGAGATGCAGTACTTGGCATCGTCACAATAAATAACTCCTCAAGTCTTCCTTCATGCTGGTCCTTTCTCGACCCGCTTACCCCACCAAATGTTATCGTGGATTTATTCATCGTTGTCATTTAGAGAAGTTAACGCAGTGAGGAGTCCGTCTGTCTGTCAGCATTTATTGAAGACCCATCTTAAGTGCGATTATGTTAAGTACGAAAATCAGAAACCGAGCAAAGCGAGACAGCGGAGCGAGCGCGAAGTGCGAGAGGAACGCTCTACTTAAGGGCGAGCGCGAATGGACAGATGTTTTAATACAGTGTGGGCTTAAAGCGTTTAACACTACCAATTAACCACTTTTTACTGCCCCGAAGGGGTAGCGCTCTGCTTGTACTACGAGGTAATACTTTTCAGCCATTCCCATCCAGGACGGTGTACTGTAAATAATTTATCTAATATTGAGGTTGTATTTGTGATGTTGTTGGCAAATGCCGAACTGAGTAGATTAAAGTTAAACAAACAACCTTGTCCTACTCGTACTGTCCTTCTTGTAGTCTGCCTCCAAGCCAACCAAGTGGATGGAGCCAATCAGAAGTATTTCCAGAGTTAACCGTCCTGCAGAACCGTGATCGAACCGTGCATAGGCGGTGTAATCCCAACACTCCCACTGACCGCTTACTGCGCGGTGATCTTCATCTTGATGCCACTTGCATTGCTCAAATATTTGAGCGTCTTCGTCCCAAGCGCTTTCGTCAATAAGTAGGCAAGTTGGCACTTCGTATCAATGTAGTCCACCTTGATCGTTCCGCGCTTCACGTTCTCGCGGGTGAAGTGGTGTTTGATATCGACATGCTCCGTCCTCGAGTTGTATCCGGCGTTCTTCGCCAATGCGATCGCCCCTTGGTTGTCTTCCCATATCTGCGTCGCTTCCTTTTGCTCAATGCCCATGTCCTTTAGCATCGCACGCAACCAGAGTACCTCTTGCACACACAGGCTTAGCGCCATATACTCAGCTTCAGCAGAGCTGAGCGCAACCGTTCTCTGGAACTTCGACTTGAAAACCACGGGAGCATTCCCAACCATCACCATGGTCCTAGAGACTGATCGTCTGTCGTCGAGGTTGCTTCCCCAGTCAGCATCCGTGAACGCTTCAGCCTTGAGGCCGTTCTTTTGTTTCCGTACACGATCCCATGCTGTCGCGTCGTCTTCAGATAGCGTAGCACTCGGATAGCCGCACGCCAATGTTGCAACCCAGGGTTCTCGAGAAACCGAGATAGCTGCGTCACCACGTACGCGATGTCCGGTCTGGTACATGTCGTGATGTAGAGAAGACACCCAATCAGAGATCGGTACGGCTTGGACTACATCTCAGCGCGTTCCTCAACCATTCCAGGTGACTGTGGCTTCGACAACTTGAGATTCGACGCGCACGGGTTGTCCGTAGGCTTAGAGTTTAGTTGTCCGAACCGTTCCACAACGTCGTCAATGCACCGTGTCTGCTTGGTCATGAGCGTCCCATCATTTTTGTCATGATCTATCTCCATTCCAAGATAACTTTCGCGGTTCCCAACTCATTCACCTTAAAAGCATTCTTGAGGGCTTCCTTAACCTCACGGATTTCTCCCACTGTCCTCGCAGCGTTGATCATGTCGTCCACATACAAGCAGACGTAAACGTAACCGATGTTGGATCGCTACACATATACACATTGATCTGCCCCACAGCTCTTGAAGCCGTTCCGCAGAAACAGTATGTGAATGGTCTTGTTCCAAGCGCTTGCCGCTTGCTTCAAGCCATATATATCTTTCTGCAGCTTGCATACCATGCCGTTCTCGCTCGGCACTCCATGAGGAACGTCCATGTAGACAAGATCCGACAGGCCACTGTTCAGAAACGCTGTGTCCGCGTCCAGTTGTTCCATGACGTAGTCCGACCCCACACAAACTGCAAGTATCACCCGAATTGAATTCATGTTCGCCACTGGGGAGTACGTCTCGAAAACGTCAACGGCATACTTCTGCTTGAATCCCTTTGCAACCAACCGCGCCTTGTAGGGAATCACGTGACCGTTCTCATCGCGCTTCTTGGCAAAACACCAGCGGCATCCGATGGAACGTGTGTCCGTTCTACGTGGAACCAGTTCCCACTTAGCGCTCCGTTTATGCGAGAGTAACTCAGCGTCCATTGCCTTTCTCCATTCAAAAGCCTCGCTACCTGCCATTGCCTCTGCGTAAGGATTCATTCGGTGTATCCGGCACTTCAACGATGTTAGCCACATACGCCATAACTGCCTCGGCGATGAGACCGTCCTCATCAACCCTGGCACGCTGTGGAGATGGCGGGCCGTCACGACCGTCCGACAGCACTTCTTGTTCATCATCGGGGCCATTCTAAAGTAGGAACACCGGCTCACGAGCCCGTCGTAACACCGTTCCGGCTCCGGTTGAAACACAAGTCGATCTTGAAATGTTTCAGGCTGGGAACGGAACGGTGCCAGTTCTAGTCCAGTTGACTCAGACGATGGCAGTCGCAGCACTTCTTCAACGTTGATATCAGGTTCCACGTTGTCCATCTCGACGTCTACAACCGGTTCCTTAGCCGTCCCCATCGGTTCATCCACAGTGGGTGGCCGTTCCATTTCTGGAACCGTCGCTTCATCGCCATCCCTGGTCCCATGTACGACCGTTCCTTGAAGCTGCGGGGGGGGCGAATCGTATATTCTTCCCACTTCGCGCTCATCCAGCTTCACTGACTTAGAAACCTTGGCTTTGGACGCCTCCAAGTCATACATGCGGTAGCCTTTAGCGTTCTCCGCATACCCGAGGAACAAACACTGGAAACTCTTGGCCTCGGCTTTGTCCTCTTAGCATCGTCGATGTGAGCGTACCCTTGCGATCCAAACACGCGCTGGTGTTCCAATCTTGGCTTCACCTTGAATCCCAGTTCGTACGGAGTCACATCCGAGTGAGCAGCGTTGGTAGAACGGTTGATTAAATACACCGCCGTCCCCAACAGCTTCTGCCCACCATATAGTAGGAACGCCCTTGTAGTACAACATGCTTCAAGCCTTCGAGCCTTCTCCATGATGGTACGGTTCATGCGTTCCGCCACTTCCGTTCTGTTGAGGGCTGTATGGAACAGTACGCTGGTGCATGATGCCGTTCCTGGAACACATAGCCGCCATTCGCTTGTTGACATACTCCGTTCCATTATCCGAACGGAGACACTTCATACGTTCTCCCCATTGATTTTCGTAGAACGCCTTGAACTCAGCCAGTTTGGCGGTTACCTCACTCTTGTTCTTTAGGAAGTACCCTACCACAAACCGCGAAACGTCGTCCACAAACGTTAAGCCATACCGTGCACCTCCCTTGGAAACCGTTTTCATGGGTCCCATTACATCGGTGTGAACTAATTCCAACACCCGTGATGTCTTCCGTTCCGACCGTGACGGGAACGGCGCCACAGTTGGTTTGCCCTTCATGCATCCACCGCATAAAGACTTGATACCACGACCAACGGCTGGCATACCGTTCTTGGAACGCTGCGTTTTGATCATAGCGTTTTCATTTGGGTGTCCCATGCGAGCGTGCCAAAGCTCCCACTGCCTGCCCGCCCCGGCGTATTCCACAAACCGTGCTTCTTCCTGCTCACACTCGAGCACATATGCCTTGCCGATTTTCGTTCCCGTTGCGATAGCACTGGTGGCTTCCCATATCGTGCACGAGGAACGCTGGAACTCCACAGTCAGGCGCGTTCCGCAAGCTTTCCCACCGACAGCAACCTTCTGTCTAGTCCTGGGATGTACAGCCCTTCCATCATCTTGATTCGTTTGCCGTTCACGCCAGTCAGCTTCACCGTTCCTTTACCAGCTACTCGCAGCTTCTTACCGTCAGCAATCGTTACCTCGATGCTTGAGACCATTACTTCAAAAGCAAACAGGTCTTCACGGAACGATGTCATGCGCGATGTCGCGCCGCTATCGAACAGCCATCCAGTGAGGCGCTCCTCACCCACAACAAACACTGGGTCACTGCCAGCGTCACTGTTCTTCACCGGGCAGTCCCGCTTCATGTGTTCAACTTGGTCACACCCAAAGCACCCCTTGAAACCACCGCTTCTATTCTGACGGTTGCGCTTGCGACCGTTTCCGTGGCCTCTCTTGTTCCGTCCAGGGTTCCCATTTGCGCGGAACGCCTTCTCCGTGGGTTCCTTCTTCTGCAAACTTTCGTGTTCTTTCAGAAGTTTGTCCTTGCACTCAATCAGCGTGATATCCTTCGTGTTCTCCACGATCGATGCTATCAGTTCGTACTCGGACGGCAGGCTACTTAGCAGTACAACCATCTGCCGTGCCTCATCCACCGGCTCTCCCAACGTCTGGAGACCGACTATCAGCTCGTCGAATGCATCCAAGTGCTTGGCCATGGGCGTCCCCTCTTCCATCTTGAAATCATGCAAACGCCTCGTCATAGCCACACGGTTGTGGAGCGTGGTGCGATTATAGTACTCACGCAGAGTATTCCAAGCCTCCACGGCGCGCACAGCGGAACGGATCTTGGTCTGGTGCTGCAGCTCAACACCTTGAGCAATGATAGCCAAAGCCTTCGCGTCGTTCACCAACCATGCCTCGGTGATCTCACTCTCCAATTTGACGGAATTGAACATGAGCGAGCAACCCTTTTCGGGCGAGAGTCATTCTCATGTTATGCTCCCAGTGGAAATAGTTCCCACTACCCAGGAGGACTTCGGCGCGTTTGGTCGTCATGGCTTGAGTGTTGTCGTAGAGCGTGTTGCGGCTGTTAACCTATTGAGGTTGCGTTTGTGATGTTGTTGGCACCGAAGTGAGTAGATTAAAGTTAAACAAACAACCTTGTCCTACTCGTACTGTCCTTCTTGTAGTCTGCTCCAAGTCAACCAAGTGGATGGAGCCAGTCAGAAGTATTTCCAGAGTGAACCGTCCTGCAGTTACGAACCGTGATCGAACCGTGCATAGGCGGTGTAATCCCAACATCTAAGTAATTAACAACTGCTTTAAACAGCAAGTGTTATTGCCAATCAATTCGTCCATTATGCTCGAAACAATCACGAAATGTCTTACCCTCGGCACTCGTAATGTCGAGTACACTCTCATATACTTGCGATCAATCCGTTTTGAACTACATCCATATTGGTGACCCGGGTGGGGCCCCGATTGAGAGGTGGTTGGTGGTACGGATATAGGAAGTCGTTAGGTTTTACTAAGTGGCATAAATGTACCTTACTGAGCAACGAAACGATATATATATACAAAACACTGACAAAATTAGCAAAGACAAGGAGAACGCCGCTGTGGGCAACGATGACGAATAGGAACTACGTAAAATGTTCCAGTGGTTTTTATTTTTCAATGGAGCATTCCGCCAAAAGGAAACCTAGCAGCTGTCAAAATTCTGGCAAGTACAGTTATCTCCGAAACGTACAATCTACGGGAACTTTCAGGGTCAACCAAAGAATCGATGCAAGGATATATATCAAAATTCACGATCGAAGAACAACCGAACAAGAAACCAAAACAGAAAAGTATAGTGACATGTATGTTAAAATTTCAGGCTTCTACAGAAAACACATAAACATCAACTAGAATTCAACCAGGAAACGATTATATACATAATATGCACTCGTTTACCCTAACGTAAAATATATTATCTTATCTTATACGTTAGAGTTGACGAGAAAAACGAGACAGTGGTCTCACTTCCGAATTCTCGTCGCACAAGTTAATGAGCATGCCAATCGACAAAATTATACTAGTAGTAAATCGAAACACTTGCTTTTGTAACTTTTGAATGGTGTGCCACATTTCTGAATTGGCCTGTTCGTATCTTCTACCGAAGCAGTACTTATTTTCCTCCTACGTAGTATTAGTATAGTCAACCTCCTGGTACCGGTACAGTACGATGGAGCCAAGTACCCTCGGGACTCCTAGAATTAGTGTAGCAATACTTGCAGACCGATTTTTGGTGATTGACCAATGATCGTCATCGTGTATTGTTTGTATTGCATACTTCGAAGTACTCTCTAGTTAGCTTGTAGATACGCTTGTTAACGGGGGGGGAGTATTCGTCCACCAGTTTTGACTACTTCATTATCGACTCTCTCGCCTTTTCAAGAAACTTCTCGTACTTCGCAGCATCCTTCAAATTCTTCTTGATCTGCTTTGTGTGGGCAATTTTTTTCACAGCTTTTCCGGGCGCCGCGGCGATCTTCTTGGCCAAGTCACCCAGGGTTCTCTCTTCTTCCCCAACGTCCTCGTCGTCCACATTTTGCTTATCAACTCGACGCAGCAACCGTCCGTTATTCTTGTAGGTGGCAATGGCATCAAGCGAAGTCGCGTCTGCATTCTGGACCACGCCCTTGGAATCGCCGGCCACAGGAACAGCAACACTGCTAGCGGAAAGTGTAACCGCAATCATGAACGTAACGGCGTAAATGAGGCGCATACTTGATGGTGGCACGGAGAAACTTGGTATCTTGGGGGCTGCTGAGGTAAATGCAGAATGAGGTCTTCTGCGCAACTACCTCTTGAAAAACTCCTTAGTTATTAGTACGTACTGTAGTGTGCAGTGGGGCATGTCGTGTATACTACAACAAAGCACATTTATCTTCCCGTCGATCCCAAGAATTGATCCGTCGCAAGTCGCACTGCGCGACAAAAGCTTACATTAAGATGAGTGCCAGGTGGAAGCACCGTCAAAACGAGGGACGGCTGTCAGCACACAAGATTTGACCTTCAACACCGTAAATTTGGACGTCAACACCCAGATTTCGACGGTTACAAACACCCTAAATCCGAAAAAACACTACTTCTGAATACAATACAGCTCTTAATTAGTAGCTGAGGTGTTGCGCAGTTCTGGTTTCTGTGCACTTACCCCTTTTCAACTTTGAACGTGAAATTTTACCACAAGGTATTACAGTATCAAAGTTACGGTGGGAACTGCACAAAACGGTGGGAACTGCACAAATGCTTCTTTTTCGTATTTAGCCTCAACTTCCT
>NBNE01001895.1:0-10590 GCA_002215365.1 Phytophthora megakarya | reverse complement strand
TCCCGGAAGCTCTCTTATATCTCTGTATATCCTATTTGGAAGTCACTACCACGGTGTTATCCCTGTTTTTCGAATTAATCGAACCTGTAGGGATTGACGCAAGGCACATGCCAACCCGAACTGGAACAAGTTTTCAGCCCGAGTCTTGTACTACCTGAACGACTTCGTGTTCGAATCCGTTCAGGGCACGCTATACACCTTTGGGCGGTCAAGTGTTCACCCACTTCGTCGCAACTGGTGCGCGTGCCCGGATTCGAACCAGGGATTTCACCGCTATCGTACATTTGCAATTAGGATCTTAAGGGGTGTTGAGAGCTATTAAGCTACTAATCTCGGTGGTTATGGGCGAAGTTGAGAACACGCGCGAAGATGGAGGACGCAGTCGTGGTCGTGGATGGGAAGATGTCACGACAGTCGCGTCGAACTCGGGGTTTGCAGCCCGAAGAGCAGAAGCCTCTTGAAGTAATCGAGAAGGAGGCTCGCGCTCGAAGAGCTGTCGCCCGCGAGGAGAAAAAGGTGGCGGGTTCGAAGGACGCTCGAACTCAGCCAGACCCGGAGGAGGAAATCCAAGATGCGCACCATGTCACCTTGGATGGCATCGCTGAGGACGATCAAGAAGAGAGCGCGCCGGATGGCTCTGGAGCAGACTCCAACTCAGACTCGAGTATGGAGATTTTGGGTGTGTCCGGTCCGGATATGCTCGAGCAGGTGCCTGTGGGAGGCACCATCAAGGTTGAGTCCCCAGCTGTGGATGGAACTTCGGAGAAGTCTCAGTTGGGTCATGATGTGATCGAGGTTGATGCCCTGGAGGAGAAAACGATTCCGGGTGAGACGCCCACGACCAAGCTGGAAGGTCCGCTGTCCACCGTCAAGGAGGAAGCCACGTCGGACAGCCTGGGTGACGACTCACAGTCGAGACTCGAGACGTCGGTGTCTTCGAGCTCGTGCGTGCAAGTGCCGAAAGAGGAGGCGACATCTCGGATGCAGATTCCAAGATCGACACAAGGAACAGTCGATCAGAATTCTGTCGTCCCGAATTTGGTGAAACTGTATGTGGATGACCAAGTACGTCGATGGGAACAAGGCTCTCTGGAGTTCGTGATGTCTCCGATGATCGAGTACGCCTGGCTTCAACCCATGCCCAATATTCAAGCGTGGTATGGAACTGTCATGGCAACGTCGGAGTATTTGGCGTCGCGGATGGCATCGGGGGCCCGAGCGCAGACTTGGATCTCCGAATGGAGACTCGTCAGATTGGCGTCAAGCATGGCTGTGGATTTCGCGTCGGTGAGGGTGCCTCTAAATGAGCTATCCATGCGAGAGTGCGCCGCAGTCCTGCAGACGATGTTCTTCGAGGTTGGAGTCAAGTTTCGCAACCTGGTGCCAGCATGGTTTCGAGTGTGTACACCCAAAGCTGAAGTTGATACGATGGGAAGGGTGGCAGAGAAGTTGCAGCACCTCTTGGCCGTAGAGCTCCTGGAGTGGCAACAAGTCATTTCGGGAGTGCAATGTCGAGTCGTGTCTCCTTTGGATGCACGCAATCTGAATGGCCATTCGGAGGAGATGAAACCGGAAGATGCTGAAGGTGATTCATTGATGTCGAGTTACGAGGCGGAGCTATTTGGAAGGGGTGTGTTACGCGCTGGAGGAAACCCGGAGTCCGAGTGCATCGCAGTCCTGCGAGTTCATCACTTGGAGAACCTGAATCGAAACGCCAGCAACACGCACCTCCACGGCCGTCGTCCATTCCGTCAATGAGTTCGCTGATGTCCTACCGGACGTCAACTCAGGATGACCGGAGCGTGGCTACCCCGAGCGACATGTCGGCAACCCGAAGTGGACTTCCGATGCCAAGTTCGGGTTATGGGTCGACGCTGTTTGGAGCTACGGCAACGGGTTCGAATGAGTCGAACCGCTCTGGGACGCTCGAATCCCGGTCATCTGGGAATGGTTCATCCTCGCCGTTCTCGATATGGTCTATGACAGGAGGCGCCGCGCAGCATATGCTGTTCGCGCATGCCCTCCCAGCCGGAATTGTGTTTGCAGCTCAGGGAGACGTCATCCAATCTGAAAGTAGCCTGGGTGCTCAAGTAACTGAAGCTGTCCTCCTGGTGCCGTCAATGTCAGCCAACCCTGACGATGTCGTTATGTCGGAGTCGGGGCGAGCCATCGTTTGGAGTGGCAACAGGTCGAGGACATCTCGCAAATATACCCACAGACGTAGATGAAGCCCAAGCGACGATTCCCCGAGCGAATCAGAATCCAGCGACGACGCTCGAAAACGCCGGTACTCGAGGCATTCAAGATGTTCATCCAGGCGGTCGCCAAGTCGGTCGATCAAGTCAGAGATGACAAGCCGCTGAGGAAGGTCGCGCTACTCAGTGACGTCAGGGGCGTCTCAGGTTGCCCTGAACGCGATGAGGTCGACGCAAGACATGTTGGCTCGGATAGAGTCGAAACAAGACACCACTCAGGCCCAGCTCAATCGGCGTGTCGACCAAGATTTCCAGGTGATCCAGATGTTGGCAGCTCGCCCTGGGGTCGTCACGAGTGTAACCATCCCGAATGTTGAAGCGCTAACTGCCTCCGTTCATGTGTCAACAGGACCCGCTGAAGCTGTGTCGAACGAGGCCACAAACTATGAAGCCGCCCGCTCGCTGAAGGCCGCGGAAACCCAGTTCGAGGAGCGCTGGCAGCGACGTGAGGCGGAGGCCGAGAAGGCGAAAGAGTCTTGGGCAACCAACCTGCAGAAGATCCTGAATGACCAGTGGGAATTCGTGATGAGTGCTCAGATGCAACGTCTGCAAGATGAGATCACCTCCTTGAAGGAGACGCGCAATCAGAATCAGAAGGCTATTCGAAGCTCGAAGAATATTCGTGGAACAGTTTCAAGCAACACTCGTGCAACATCGACGAAAATTCAAGGTGTCCGTTCGACAGTGCACCCACGATCATGTAACGCAATCAAGGATGACGCGGTACATAACCAGGACACATCTGGCGACAGCGCCTTTGCGGTCCAGCTCCAACTGACTCTCCCGAGTACGACTGAAACAAAGTATGATAAGGGGGATACCCCAATAAAAGAGGAGCAAGGGTCCAGGATCGCAAAGACGAGCGGCTCCCGAGTGAGGTCACGACAAACGGAAGCAAAATCGACTGGAGCTGCGAGGTCGGAAGGCCAGGAGCCGCCCAAGAAGGAACCACGCAAGAAGCCTTCACGCCGTGATGAAGATCCCTCAGGACCCAGCTCGAGTGGCGAGTCCAGAGAGGAAGACGACAATCCAAGTGACTCCGATAGTTTGTCGGACGGCATGCCCCTACGCGACTATGGTTACTAACGCCAAAGGTGGAAACATGCTCACCGGACATTAGCCAACGCACGGGACGACTTCGACGAGAAGCAGTCCCCGACGGCACGTCGCCGATGGTGGGAGAAGTTCCTGAACATGACGATCCAGGCTGGTTGGACTGATCAGATGAAGATATATGAGTTCAAGACGAAGATGCGCCTGCCTCCCGAAACTGGATTGGCCAGCTAGGGAAACGTGTGCGCACGAATTGGGGGCGCCTTACTCGGGAGTTCAAGTGCGAATATTGCAGGTCCCGGGTGTCTGATTCGGAGAAGTACTATACGATGAAGCAGTACAAGGATGAAACAGCCCTAGCGTTCCTGTATCGCCTGAACTTAGCTGCTGAGCGAGCGGATGTGAAATTCAGGAAGTCTGAGCGACGACGTGAACAACACATCAAGCGGTTCATCAAGAACCTGATGGACATGTCGCTCAGGTCGACATTGCAAAGTCAGAGATTCTACAAAGTGTCCGACCTGGAGTACGTTCTGAAGCAACAAGAAGAAGTGAACGCGAGCGGAAGCTATTCCACCCGGCCGCCTCCCAATCGTGACTTCAGAGCAGACAACGTCGCCCGAGGTGGGATGCGACAGCGGAATTCGAACCGAGCTTACGTCGCTCGGGATGATGAAGATGTGGACGTCGAGAAGTCAGCCCAGATGGAGCAAAACGTGGATGAAAACGATGTTGCCTTCCAAGAACTGTCCACCGCGATTCAGGATGCCCAGATTTTGGTCAACCCGAATGGAACATTCCTGAGCAGGGAAGAGCTAATTCACGAGGTTTATCGCATCATGAACAACGTGGGATGGAAGCCGGCGAACCCGAATGCCAGAAGTGGTTCGAGTGCTAATCCCAGCCCACCGTTGCCGCCGCCTGCGCAGCCGGCTGCATTTCAGGGATACCAGTCTTACCACAACCCGGATCGATTGGAGTTTTGTGAGAAATGCAAGAAGTTCGGACATCGCCTGGAGAAGTGTTGGACTAACATGATATGTTGACAATGCCATAGACGTGGACACCCAACGCGAAGTTGTATGGCCAAGTCGTGCCCGAAGTGTGAAGAATATCACGATGGACATTGCGACGAGTGGAAGACTTTCCAAGAGTTCAAGAAACTCGTTCTTCAAGGAGGCCTAGCTGACCTGCCTAGCCATGTTCGGGAAGACATCCTGAATAGCAAGGGCGATTCTGAGGAGGTGCAGTTAAACCACTAAGCCCCGAATGGGGATTCGGTACGCGTCGGGCTGAGAGAACCCTCAGAATTGTGTGTTAGCGTATGTCGGCCCCGAGTTGAGGACCAGGAACCAAGATAACCCACAATGTTTGACCTCCATGATTCATGATGAACCTGTTCCTTTGGAAATTCGACAAAGTATTTCCTGACCACCATTGCCTCCAGAACCCGAAGGTAAACCTGAATTCAAGTTAAACCCCGGGGAACGGTATGGTTGGTGGGCCGAGCATGATCGTGATGAGGAAAGACGTCAGTGTGCTACGATTCATGGAGCAGTGAACAATTTCAGGGCGCAGATACTACTTGACACCGGAGATCAAGTTAAATTCACAGAAGCGGATCAAGGTGTCAGGAGTAGGTGGCGTCCCGAGTTATATCACCTCGAGTGCACAAATCAAGATCACTTTGGGATGGCGAGTTGTGTATGTCATGGACGTCTGGGTAACGAACATTGGAGAAGGAGTGGATGTACTCTTAGGAATGGATTTCATGTTCAGTGCTGGAGTGCGCCTAGGTATTCGTGAAGGAATGGTAGGTCTCCCGGATGAAGAATCTATTTTGATGTACGGGTATACCATACGAAGACGTGAATACTGGGATATCCCAGTCTGCCTCCTTCGAGGATTGCATCTGCGACCCGGAGAACATGCAAATGTGGCCATCCGATATGGACAGTGTCGCCCGCTCCAAGATGTTGTATGGGCAGGACGAGGCGATCTGTGGGTCACCCAGATTGTTTATGGCGCACCATCGTGGGCTGTAGCGATAAAAGTGGTCAACGTTTCGGACCGAGATTGTTGGATCGAGCGTAGGACACTTGTTGCTCGGATTGCGGAATATGGGAACATCCCCATAGTTGGGCAGTTCGTGCGTCCTGGATTACGAAGGTGCATGGAATGGCAACAGGTTATTCAAGAAAACACATTGTCCGCGAAGACCAGGGTGCGTCAGGAAGCATATGAACAGATGCTTCGATATGCGGCTCCGCCCGTAGTTATGGTTCCCCAATACAAATGACCAACGAAGTTACTGGTGAGGCCAAAGGAACCCGAGCGAGCCCAGGTCACGAAGATTGCGGAAGAATCACAACCGCAGAGAAACGTCGACGTTGCGGAGTCAGTTGAAGATGCTACACCTGGGACATACTCCCCGAGTGCGATTGGTTCACTCATGGCTGTTGAAGTTCCGCCTGAACATGTCACTCTGGATGTCAACACCCCGGATGGCGGAGAAGTTGCCAATTCGGGATCCTGTGGTGAAGGCCTAGGTGAGATGGCCCAGGGATTTGAATGCGACGCATTCCAGGATGACGCGAGTGTGGACGATGAGGTTTCGAGATACCTTCTTTTGCCATGCCTGGAACACCACTCGCAAGACTCGATGCAGCATATACCAGGTGTATGTGAGTGAGCGCTGAAGAGCTCGATTTGGAACCGGTGGTTTATATTCGCGAAGGGAGTGAGCTTATGGCTCAATTAAAGATCAGTTGGTTATGCTACCTGACCTGGATGATCTCTCTCCTGAATGTGATATTGAGGCCGCTGACGTTTGGAGAACCTGGCGAGAGTACAGAAGCTGAGGACAAGCAGCTGAAGGCCGTCCTGAAGAGACACCAGAATATCTTCTGAGGTGATGGAAATGCTGCTCCGCCGCCGGTGAGAGGTGTCATCTGCGATTTAGATGTGGGCGACGCCAAGCCAGTAGCACAACGACCCCGATCAGTCGGTCCGCATTTGGCAATTAAGGTGTACAAGTTCTTGAAGAAGCTTTTGGAAGCTACATTGATTGAACACTCTGAATCGCCATGGGCATCCCCAATTGTGATCGTGCTCAAGAAAAACGGAGTCGATATTCGAATGTGCATCGACTATTGGGTCGTGAATAGCTTCATTCAGTTGTCGAACTATCCACTGCCGCTGATCGATGATCTCATTACTGGTTTTGAAGGAATGATGTGGTTCATGATTCTTGGAATGTCGAGTGGCTTCTGGGCAGTCCGAATGACCGAGAAGGCTAAACTGATCTCGGCATTCGCCTGCCCGTTCGGGCATTTCCAATAGGTACGTATGCCATTCGGGTTGAAAAACGCCCCACTAATTTACCAACAGATGATCAACAATTGCCTGTGAGGATTCGTGAGGCTATTACCCGAAGAGGAGGCACTCGGGGATCAGGATGTGTTAGACTACCTGAAGTTGGACCGTCAGTCACCAAGGGACGAAATGGATGTGGAACGCAGTATGACACCGCTAGTGGAGCAAATGTAGGTTTTCAGGCGTAACATTCCCGCGCCATCCCAAATGGGGCCAGTCTTGGGGTGCAGTTCGTATATTGATGACATCGCGCATGGGGCGGCCACGTGGGATCAACTATATAAAGATTTGGACGCGCTGCTCTATCGGTTACGGTACTGGAGTATCTCAGTTAGCTTGCCCAAGAGCGAATTCGGGAAGCGTGTCATACCGTACCTCTCTCACGAAATTGGTGCTGAAGGGATACGTGCTACTCCGAAAATCGTAAAAGGCATTCAGGAGCTACCATTTCCGTCTACCCTGAAAGAAGTCCTGTCATTTCTAGGCAGTCTGAATTACTACCACAAATTCATTGAAGACTATGCTATGGTAGTTGCGTCACTCTATGAGTAGACAGACGATCAAGTGCGCGCAGGACGAGACTTGTCTCGAGCGAAGGAATCCTTTGAGATCCTGAAGAGGAAAATCGTATCTACACCTCTGCTCAGACATCCGGATCGAACGAAACCATTCGTGATCATCCCTCATGCAAATCAGTGGGCTGCTTGTGCGGTTCTGGGAAAGGTGCATGACGGACTTGTTCAGCCTGTTCGATTCAGGGGGCGCGTCCTAAATGACGCCGAGCTCAAGTATCATATTGCTGAGAAGGAAGTTCTCGCTGTGATGCGAGTTCTCCATGTATTCAAGAACCTGATTGAAGGATGTCCGTTGATAATCTACACTCGACATTCAGTGTTGAATTGGGTCATCAATTCCAAGACCGCCGAAGGCCGTCTGGTGCCATGGGGCGTTGCTCTCTCACAGTACGACTTGGAAATCCGGAAGGTTTGTCGAGATGAGGATGGTTTAGCCGCCATTATGGGTGCAGGTATCACTCCTAGGGAGCACTTGGATAAAGTCGCCGAAGTACTCATTCCAGCCAAGGGGCGCGTCAAACCGCCTCCAGTCGTGAGTGACGAAATGCTCTCAGAAGAGTACTCCGGGGTAGTCCTGAGTTTCGATGGTGCGGCCAAAACCTCCACGAGGAAGGGCAGCTGCGGATGCATTCTGTGTCAGTTACCTGA
The DNA here is from genome assembly GCA_002215365.1 of Phytophthora megakarya. NCBI lineage: Eukaryota > Oomycota > Peronosporomycetes > Peronosporales > Peronosporaceae > Phytophthora > Phytophthora megakarya. The sequence continues at coordinate 2,684 of NBNE01001895.1, read as the reverse complement.
ATTTAAGGTTTTGGATGCTCGAGGATACATCCTGGACAGAGTCACCGTCAACGACGCGGAATACTTTGGACTGCTTAAAGGGCTTGCAATGGCTTTGGAAAGAGGAATTCAGAACATAGTCGTTGTGGGTGATTCGAAAATTGTGATTCAACAAGTCCAAGGCCTGATTAATTGTAACCAGCCTAATCTCCAAAGGAGGCTAGCTGAATGTGAAACTCTGAAGAAGCATTTCCAGGCGAAACGAATGGTACACATAAAGCGCGAGTTCAACCAGGCCGCTGATTACTTGACCTCAAAGACTTTTGTCCAAGGTGAATCCTGGACTGTCCAGGATGTTCTCGAGAAACGACACCTGGAAATAGTGTCTAAGATTCGCTAGCAGTTGGTAAAGCTGTCGGAAGGCACTGGCCGTCGAGCTCACAGCGGAGACACCATGCAAGACGCTAGTGAAGGAGATGGTAACTCCGGGACGAGACATGGTCCTGGCCCTGAGTGTGCAACTCTATCTTCTGCCGCCCGAGTCATGGCTGTACTCACGAGATCGCGAGCTCAAGAAGTTGATGGCGGCGATGTTCCGCCCATGGGACCACTAGAATTCCAAGCTGGACGCTGGAGACGGATCAAGGTTCATCAAGAGGATGATGAGTATCGAGCTGAGATCAGGGCGTTCCTGAATGACGACCTAGATAGGTTCTCATCCACACGTCTGAAGAAGATCAGTAAGGTCGCAGATATGTTTGTTCTGGATGATCGAGGAATATTGTATAGACTCCCACACTCTGTTCGCGGAAGACCACGAGACGTCGTGGGTAATCTAAGACTGGTAGTCCCGAGTTCACTTCGGGAAGACATGTTGCACCATGCGCATGAAGATTTTCAAGGTGGACATCAAGGGATCACCTGGACTCATGAGAAGCTACGTACCGAATTCTACTGGCCCGGTATGTACGCGGACGTCTAACATTTCGTGAAGGAATGTGTAGACTGCGCCAGTGGAAAAGGAGGTCCCCCGAATGCTGGACCTTCGTCAGGGAATATTGAACCACGGTACCCATTTGAGGCAGTTTCTATGGATTTCGTGACTCACATGCCAGAGTCGGCCAGAGGAAAGACTTTCCTTTTGCTGTTTCAAGACATGCTTTCCGGTTACGTGATGTGCAAACCCATGTCGTCTATAACTGCAAAAGATGTCGCTGAGGCTTATGAGGAGCAAGTGTCCCAGATATTCGGGGCGTCTTCCATGATACGGCACGATCAAGATCCGCGGTTCATGAGTGAAGTGTTCACAAGGTTCCGAGAAGTCTTAGGTAGCCGGCAACGCGCTACACTCGGATACCGCCCACAAGCGAATGGACAGCAGGAGAGATCTGTGCAAACAGTCATTCGGAGCGTCCGAGCATATATCGCCGAGATGGATCAGTCCGACTGGGACGATCACGCTGAGCGACTGATGTTCGCACTGAATGTCTCGTTCGACGCGACTAGATTGGATACCCCCTTCTATTTGGTCCACGGTTGGGACGCCCGAATGGGTTTCGGCAATGCTGGGACCAAAACCTTCGAGCGTTCCTGAACGTAGCGCATATGAGTGGCGACGGAAACTACAGCGTGAATATAGCTACGCACTCGCATGCGCTGAGGACCTCCAGAAGAAGGCTAAGAAGATGCGCTCGGACGAACAAACCCGAAAGTGGTTGGAACTCTCCGAGAGGGTCAAGGCAGGTTCTAAGAAGGGGGACTCCGTCTGGTTGTGCATCCCGAAAGTTCAGACTGGATTGAGCCGGAAGCTAGCACACATGTGGCACGGGCCATTCAGGTTCGATGAAATTCGGGATGACTACCGTGTGAGACTGAAGGTGAAAGATACAGGTTATCGTGTTAACCATTGGGTACATATTAGTCGACTCAAGCCGAGCGTAGTTTTCCCAAAGAGACCAACAGTTGAGATTGATGTCGCAGATGGTGATGATTTCGATGCGGCGCTATTGCCTGAAGACAGTTGGGAGCCGGATAGCTCGAATGATGTGTTTGAAGTGGAATCAATTCAGGATGTACGATGGGTGAAGCACGGTGACACAGCTAAATTGTGGATCACTATTGTATGAATTCAACAAAGGGACGCGAGCACGAGCTCGGTTTCAGGCGATGCAGGCTGGGCATGACCACCCGAGAGTGTAGTCAACCCGAATTACCTTACCTGAACGACACTAGACCGTGGAATTGTGTGAACTGATTTTGATTTCGTTTGATTTATGAGGAGTATTGTGGACGTATCCAGGAAGCTGATTGTGGAATTTATTTGACGAACTAAGAGAATTGAAGGTGATGGATATGAGAACGGTGTGAAAAGCATCGGCTGTGGTGCGATGGACAGGATAAACAGTGAACATTGAAGATGTGAATGATAATTGTATTCTGGATGTTAACGCTAATGCTTTGACATACAACACGCAAAATTGTTCTGGAATGGGTCAATTAGTGAAGTCCAAGGTGACGCGATTCGCCTGCGACTGGCGCTGCGAACATTTCAAGAGTTTCAACGGATAGTCCTCCGGAAAATGCTTGATTCGGTCTTTATCCGACGCGCAAGTGTTCCACTGCACGTGCTGGTTCTTGGTCATCCAGGAGTTCCATCTGCTCATCCAGGGTGTAGCGAGTGCCATCGTCTTTGACGTGCGACTCAT
>NBNE01001893.1:0-10609 GCA_002215365.1 Phytophthora megakarya | reverse complement strand
CCTCTCCTCGTCCCTTATCGGATTGAGCTAATGGTCATCGCATAAGCCCACTAATAAAACTGTTCGTTTGAGCACCATAAAGTGTGGAAATGCTCATTTAGCCCCGCTTCCAGCGCTTGTCGATGACGATCTTGGTGTGATTACGATGGAGGAGTTTTCCAAATGCCTTCCGGCGGAGTCTGGGCTACCGTTGTCACTCGACACTCCTTGGACCTCGGCTGTCACTTCGGCTCCAGCTGATTCTGTGGTTTCGACGTCGGCTGCCGCGGACACGTTACTTTCGTCGCCAGGTGGGAACCCGTCACCCGGAAGGGAAGTTTCTCCGCCGTCGCCAGAAGTTGTGTCGTCGTCCCCTAGCCCGACATCTCCTGTAGTGCCGTCGCCGCCAGTAGCTCCATCTGCGTTGTCCGGTTCGCTGTCAACGATGGCTGATGATTCGCGCGACGTTGTCGATGTGGATGATGATGGTCCGGGTGAGTATGAGGATCCGGACGATCCGTACACGGCTGTTACGCTGATCCGCGCCGCTGGTACTATCACGACGAGACCGGTGCGGCCGAAGACTCCAATGCGACATCCGTCCACGAACTGGATCAACCGTTACAAGCCGGATGCGCCCATCGACCCTGACGTTAACTACCCGTCAGCATTTTGATCGGTGGGATACGCCTCCTCACGTTGCTTACTTGGTGGAATGGCAGTGTCGTCCGTGCCAACTCAGCCAACTCAGTTGGGAGTGGCCGGAACACCTTCAAAGTGTACCTTGGTGCATGAACCAAGTGAACAAGTAAAAAGCTTCTGATTCGGATCTTTCGTTTAACGCCTTTTACGGGATCAATTTCCGTGGCGCTGGAGCTAACGAGAAGAACTTGTGCTTCTTGTACTCGTTTCAAGCTGCGTACTATGGTCTTGGACGTCTTGACTTTGTCAACAGTGACCACTGGAAACGCTTCGGCAGCGCTCAAAATACGCTAACGACTTCCCCCTGGGTGTTCTGACAAAGGATATTGATGCCTTCTTCAACTTCATTCGTGCCGATGGTGTTCGCTGGACTACGTTGAATTGTTCAAGAAATACCTGAACGCGACGGTGACTTCGTTCGACGTTTTGGGGAGTTATGCTCGTCGTCTGCCAGCAGGTACTATATCGTCTATTGCGCACAAGACCTCGTCGAGCGCTGCGTTACGTTGGTTGTTGGTGGTCCCGGTGATCCAGTGCAGATTTACGATGACTACCAAGAAGATAACGATCCTCCATGCAAGTTTGAATTGCTGAGTCAGATCGAGTGGCTTGACAAGGTGTATGCGCTATACCATGTTGCTCTTCCTCAACCCAAGCGCCCAAAGAAGACGAAGAAATCGAAGAAGTAGGCAAACAAGAAGTCCAAACTCAGCCGCAACTAGCACGTGCATGTGACATAGCCTTGAGCCCCCTTTACTCCTTCCCAGTTCTTCGTCGTCGCTTCGATCGTCGTTGCGTTTCAAACGCTGCCACTAGATCTGGTACTTGGTCGAGATCTCCAATAGGAAACCATGTAGGCTTTTTCTTCACCCACCCACTCCACAAGGAATTGCGTGCGTCGGTTGTGGTGGTGCTTTCCAAGAAGCTGTTGAACGAGCTGTTCGACACTTCCATCTGCGAGGACGACTTTGTTAGGCTTCGACAGCCGTGATGGTTCCTTGTAGGGTTTGAGTGAACCCGTATTGAAGACAGGATGTAGTGTATTTCCAGCTTGGATGTTTAGTTTGTAGGCATGGTTGCGAACTTTGCGCACTACTGTGTACGGGCCAATCCACTTCGGCCTTGGTTGAGTTTGGTAGTCGTGTGTGCTTCAGATCCAAGTGTTTCGTGCTCAGATACACACGGTCACCGACTTCAAACACTTGTCCCGTCCGGTTTCGGTCCTATACGTCACGAATTTTCTGCTAACGCTTCGCGACATCGCAAGAGGATCGCTTTTTGGCGTGGTGTTCATGGAATTGTGATGCAGCGGTGACCTTACACACAGGTATGAACGGTCGGAAGGCCACTACTCAAAACGTAGCAAGTTCTCAGACTCGCAAAGGTCTGGGAATTGCGTGTGCAACCTCTCTCGTGAATCCCCTTGTTGAGCTTTTCGTGCTACAGTTACGCTTTGGGCCCAGAAGTGTGAGAACCACAGTGACTGCTCTTGATCTTGGGTAATCCGAGAATACACTGTCCGAGTGAGACTTAGGCTCGAGCTCGGCAGGTTCCAGTCTGGATGTGCATAAACGAATTTGAAATGCCCCGAGTTTCTTGATATGCAGCACAACACACCACACACATATGTCCACTTCTATTCCACGGCCTTGGACTTGGCCGTTTACAGTTCCTCCTCTTCCTCCGCGCGGTCAGAACTAGGACCGCGTTCCGGGATCGTCACTCGCCCTCCGATCCGAGAGTGGCTGGGAGTATCAGTTGGTCCGCCTTGGACCTCGTCAATTCCAGGAACCTCCGCTTGTCCTGAGATGTCGCACACCACGCCTTAATATAGGCAAAAACAGTCAAAGTCAATATGGCTGAGAATGCACTCCAAGTCTCGCGCCGGGACAAAACACCAATACCGCGAGAGCTCCAATGGAAGGTCACCTCCTTCCCAGAAGTACCAATCGAATTCCAGTCGAAACAGGCGTCCAAGTAGCACAGAATATATGATAACTCAATTAACCCAACAATAAAGTAAGGTTAAACTTGTTAAATTGGCTTGAGTTTTATGGAAAGACGATTAACGTTGATGGATGATGCAGGAACACGTGCTAAGCCTGCACGCTCACTGATGTGACTTGTCCTGCGTCCTTCGGGGCAAATTGAATTCTGATTAAGTTTTAACACATGAAAACGGGAACCTACATAGCTCGGGAGCCAGTCCCGCTACAAACTATAAGTCAAATAAATATCGAAGGGTGATAATATAGCCACTCATCACAAAAGTGCAGTCGGCTCGAATTTTGGAAGCGTGCCTAAGACGAAAACGACGATGACATTGGCTGGAACATGTCGGATTACTCCAACCGAAGTGTTCCGTCCACCTGAGATGGCCCACTCTTCATGGCGTGCCCGATGTGATACGGATTTTCGAACCGACCTTTCACGCAACCTCAACTTGGAGCCAATTCTGAGACTTGTGTATTCTGGGACCCTTGGGAACCACCTGATATTGCCCGAGGTTCCAGAATTCCCACACTGTATCTTGTCGCCGACATATCGAAACGTATCATATCGGGTCTGAGAATAGTATGAGAATTCACGCCAGCCTCAATTCTGGAGCCCGTCATGCTCACCACATCCCAGAATTGTCTCAACCCCAGGTCGGTGACAACCTGAACACTCTCCACCGATATCTCGAGACCATTCATCATCCCGTCCGTCGACACACAATCACTCGGAACTCCTTCCAATGAACTCAAGTCTGAGAATTGTATGGGTGGTCTGAGAATAGTATCAGACTTTTTCACTTCCAGTTTCAATCCCTCCCATACCGAACCACGACAATGTTAGTAGCTCCCAGAATAGACGCTCACGCATCATATAGAGTCGAGTAGTCTAGATACATCCATCCACAACCAGGAACTTTCTTCTCGAGGTCACGTCTCGTCATCTGCCAGGGTGAATTCATCAATTCTTGGTCTGGTCACATCCTCCACTTTCTTCACTTCTTAACATTCAGCCGTCAACTTCAACAGAACCAACGTTTTCTGTCCATTGATGGGTTCTAGAGGGGATAGTAGAGTCAGTTGACTTGGGTAGGTCAGCCAACCAGTGATGCCAACACCAATTTTCTGCAATCCATTCCATCACAGAATTCCATACCACACCGGCTCTTGGTGACACTCTCTAGTGGTTCTGCAATGGGTTCAACGGAATATAACCCAAGTCAGCTTCGAAGGGTGTCATCTTCGTGCTTGAGTTGACCGTCGAGTTAACCGCAAATTCTGCGTTTGTGAGGTGGATGTCCCAGTCGTCCTGAAGCGGTTTAACGAAGCAACAAAGATACTCTTCCAAAGTTCGGTTCATGTGGTCTGTTTGTCCATCACCTTGAGCCCGATGTGCTACAGTCATGCTCAGTTTCGTACCGATATACTTAAAGACGTGCTATCAGAAGGACGAGACGAATTTGTGATCGTGGTCTTAAACGATGTTGGTCGGCATACCGTGGAGCTTCCAGATATTGTCAACAAGAATCGCGCCACGCCTTCGGCTTTAACAGTCTTCGTGGTTGGAACGAAGTGACATTGCTTGGTCAATCGATCAACAACCACCCAGATTGAGTCTACTTTGCGCTTAGTACGTGGTAAGTCTGTGATGAAGTCCATCGAAATCGATCGTCATCGTTCGCCCTGGATGCGGTTCCAGGAGTCCCTGCGGTTTTGTCAACCGTGGCTTGTTCCGGCGACATGGATCACAGTCCGTGATGAACTCCTGTATCGACTTCAGCATCTCCGACCAGTACCAGCGTCGTGCTAGCATCAAGTATATTCGTTCTGTATCGGGATGCCCTCCGGAATTCGAATCATGACATTCACTGATGACTGCCTGCCGCAACTTCATGTCGTTGGGTACCACAACGCGCGGTGCATCTTCTGCTGGTAGAGCAATCCGTTCGTTTTCGTATAGCATCGGTAAGTAACGCGTGATCATGGGCTTCGATTTCACCCCAAGCCTCTTGATAGCCGCAAAGATTGTCTACCTTTTGCGTATGCTTTCTTGATTCTAGTAAGCAGCTCGGTGTTAGTAGGCACTTCACTGATCGCCAAACTGAATGAGGTATCGTCAAAACTTGTTCGTGGAAGAACTTAGTTTCTAGTTGCAAGTCAGGCCGACGGCTCAACGCGTCCGCGATCCTGTTCTTTGCTACTGGGAGATATGAGAACGACGGTTGATATTCCGCGAGGATACCATACCTGCGTGCAAGCCGACGGTTTGCCATCTTCTGCGTGAACCGACCCTCGAGACTCTTACGATCTGTCTCGACAATTGGTGGTTTATCCAGGAAGTAGATTCGGAAAGCTGCGAACGCGTGAACGATTGCCAAGAGCGCTTGCCGCTGCGTCGGGTAGTCGGCGGGATTCATCTTCCTGTTTGTGTATGCAATCGGACGCTCGATCCCGTTGACAACCTGGAACAAGACTCCCCCAACGACTAACTTGCTTGCATCGGTGCGTAGATGTATCGGTTTGGTGAAATCCGGAAGGTACAACACAGGTGGATTGCACAGCCTCTGCTTCAGCTCCTTCAAGCTCTTCAGTTGATCGCCGCTGAATTGGATCTTCGCGTTTCATTTGTTCTTCTTCGTCAGCAAAGCAAACATGGTTGCTGTCAGAGAGCATATTCCGGACAGAAGCGCTGAACATAGCCGGTTAAGGCCAGAAAACTGGGAAGCTCTTCTTGTGAACAAAGTACCGGCCAGTCCTTGATTGTTTGAACTTTGTCTGGACCATGCGAATTCCATTTCAGCCCACAAAATCTCCAAGATACGGAATCTTCTCCGCACAGAAGGCATTCTTGGAAAGTTTAACGTACAGTTTGTTTTCCCGCAAGATATCCAAAGTTTCGCGCAACGCTGTCAAGTGATCTTCGATCTTTGGTGATTTTGTGAAGACGTAAATGTCGTCGTAAAACGACTTGGTATCCTTCAAATTTCGGAAGATTTCCGACGTCAATCGATGCATTGTTGCTGGCGCATTGCAAACTCCCATGGATAACACCAGGTTTTCCCAATGTTCATTAGGAGCTTGGAACGCGGTGAACTTGATGTCTTTTTCACGCATGCGAACTTGGTAGTAGGCGGATATCAGGTCCATCGTGGAGAACCAATATGCACCGGACATTGCATGCAAGATATCTTCTTTCCGAGTCATTGGGATACTTTGACGAATCGTGTTCGAGTTCAAGTACCGGCAGTCATGAACGATCCGCCATACAACCGGCTTCCGAACGCAGAACGTTGGTGCAGCGTACTTGGTCGGATGAGTTTCTTCTTCACCATGTCGGTAACCCATAGCACGATCTCTCGTTGTTGCGCTGGTGACTGCCGCCATTGCCGTCGATACATTGCGAGGTTTGGGTCTTTTACATCGATTCGATGTTCAATCGTGCGTCTCTCTGGCAATCCTTCCGGGAGAACAGGACGGAACACATCGCCCTTGTAATTTGTCAGGGGATCGTATGCAGGGTTGTCTCGAAAACTTCCCCAGTCCGTCTCCAGATAACGCAGTACTTTCTCACTCCCGACGTGGTCAGGCTGGTCTTGCCGTTGAAGTGAACGAACGACTTGCTTGATGGTCCCGTTGGAGAGCACCAACATGAAGTCAGGGTCGTCGATATATTTTGGCTTGATCCTCAGGAGCTTTCGTAGTTTCTTCCGCGTGATGTACTTGGTATGCTCACCTCCGTCGTCAATAACACCCATCGTGAGCATCTTCTCCACGACGTTGTCTCTCCCCCTGGTACTACTGCTACCTCCAGCTTTCCGTACAGCACCATCGCGCTATTACGCTCAGCATCAATTTCCTCAGCCGGCTTGTTACCGACAGGGGCGCCATTTTGTTGTCTTCGGACTACACTTGGGGATCTTTTCTGCAACTGGTCATGAACAACTTCCACCACGAACTTCACATCCGTTTCCAGCGCGGCGCCTCGACAGAAATCAGGTCTTTTTGCCGAAAGGCCTTTCGTGTCGGCAGATCTCTGAAGCCCGGAGGCAATCACCGGTCCGCCTTCCTCGATCGGCTCACTAGCTTCACCTGTTCGCTCCCAATGCAGAGTCTTCTCTTGTGTTCCTTGTATTCGTCGACATCTCCCATCAATCTGTGGCTGCATGTTCTCAAAGAATGGGATTCCAAGGATACAGCGACGCACTCGGACGCATCATCCCCTCCCGACACCATGATTTCAAGCGGCAAAATTTCCTGTTCCGCCTCTACGATTTGGTTATCTCCAAGATTAACGCGTATACACCTGTCGCTGACCTTATTTGGTTGAAGCTGGTGTTCTTCCACCCAGCGTTTTAATACGTAGACCGTGGTGGCGCCACAGTCCAGCAACATGCTTGGAATTGGTAGAATGCACATCACCTGGATTATTTATATGCATTTTACCAGTGGGCTTTGCATGCTCCGATTTCCGTAGGTCTCCAACAGATTCGTCGCCAACGCAAGAACTTTGCTGTCGAAGAGCGCCACAAGTTGACCAGCGTCTTCATCGAGACCTGGGCCTACTACGGTCTTGTGCACCGCATTGACCATCTACATCGCCACCGACAACGTGGATGCAGAGGCATCCCTGGGGAGCCCTCACAGTTATGTGAGACTTGCTAACAGCGGGTCAGAGGAAGTCGGCACCACTTAGAGCGCCACCAGCAAAGCAGCCGCTGTCGTTTTCTTGAGGATCGTGAGGCGCGTCGCGAACAGCTGGCAAAAACAAGACGTGACAGGGATGCTGAGTGGCACCGGCGTGCAAGAGCTACAGTGTCTTTTCAAGCAGATTTTCAGAACGTTCCAGACATGAACCATCTCTTTGAGGATGTCGACACATATATCGATACGCTGTTTACGGCGACCCTTCAGGACGAAGATAATCACTCGAGCCAAATGGTTGTGACAAGAGATGGGGCGTGGACACATCAGTTCGACGTGTCGAGGATTTATTGGTTTCGGATACGGAAATTGAAGATTTACTTGCGACGGCCGATCTCGACTTCAATGATGTAGCCTTGCAGGAGGAGGCACAATATTTACATACTACCCCACCGCCAGCCGCCATTGATGTTGATCAACCAGCCGGTTTGCAACCTGGTGACGGAGTGACAGACTGCCTGATTTGTATGTGCGAACTTGATGAACCGGTGTGGGTTTGCACAAACGGGACGTGCCGTCTACCGTACCGCCGAGAATGTGCCAATAACGCGATTGAGCATGATCCTCGATGTGCCATCTGTCGTACCAACATGGAGATTCAACTGGAAAATGACGAAGTGATGGTGGTGCAGCCACATGCTGCACCACCAAAGTACATCGTCTGCGATGAAGTTATAACGGGTATGGTTCTGGAGGGCACGCAGTGTAGCCTTACAGTTGACTTCGAATGTCTGGTTGCCTACAATGACCAATTCCTGAGGATTACAAGGATGCAGGATGTTTAATGCCCGCAGTGCAGGCATCCATTCTTAGCGCTACCCCATTTTGAGCAGGACGACGGCGCTGTTGTCAATGTCCAAGTCCCTATGTCATCCGAGTAAGCTGGGTCGGACGACGCTAGCAAGGATAACAACAGCGGTGACGATTACCACGCGAGTGACTCTATCAGCTCATCGGAATCAGATCAAGATTACGATCCCAACGAGACATAAGAGTAGAAAGGCTGTTCGCCTTTTGAGTACGTCTAGATTGTGCTGCATTTTGGATTTACCTGAATGTCCGCTATTCGACTACAACAAAACCAACATCGTTCGGGTAAAGTGTTTCTCATGTGCATCTTGCGTGAGACGACACAGGGGTTGAAGGATATCACATGGAATTTTTGACATGTCGGGGGATGGAAACTGGCTTAAACCTTTTGTCGACTTCCACGACATCAGTATTAATCGATACTGTTGCGTAAATTAGTTGGCTGTGCCGATGCTTAGAAACTCACGTTGTTGACTCGACGTACAGCACCCAGAGTTCACATCGGTGTAATGTCTTCTGAACTTCTTTCACCGCGGAAAATATGTGCATCAAGAACAGTTTATTTTAAAGGTTACACATTCACAGCTGTCGTATATATGGAATTTCTAAGTATCAAGAGCAAGACAAGCTGTAGTTATCGGTAGTGTCCACCATGGTCTTCTGTACCGTGTTTACTTGGTGTACTAGATGAATCTTCGTCCTTGCAGAAGACTGATGACTTTGGCATTGCAGCATCGCCTGAAAGCACGACCACATCGGGTAACATTTTCTTGAATATTACTCTAAGGTAAGCTGTCATCATTGTTGCTGGAATGTTGTTCTAGGCCGACTGGGTCAACATTCAAGATTTTCTGATTCAAATATAGAGTCTATAAATTTATGCGTCATTTGAATATGGAAAGTGACCATAGAATGACTTTCGAGCAATTACTGATATGACCAACTCATATATTTTTACAGTGAAATCGACGGTTCACGAACCCACCTAAAACTGGATATAAATATCCAGAGAAGAAAGTTTTTGATTGCTGCAATGGTTCTTTATTTTTTATGTTTCGTCTCTTTCCTGGTAAATCTGCTAGTCTTTTGCTCTAGTAAGCGCAGCACGAGCTCTAGCTACATCATCGTTGGTGTCTAACAGGACGTCACCACTTAGCCCTTCTTTCGATACAAACGCGTCGGTCAAAATATCCCACAGTTTGACGTCAATTTCCTTGAGAGATGGCGGGTAGTTGCCTGTCTGGCAGGGGCCTAGAGACATCGTAGGTTGGGTAGCTGGAAGCATGGCTAGGAACGATGGGTTTGCCTCCGTGCCTCCAGACAGAAGCAGGTGCTGAGGGGGGTTCATCTGTTCAGCAGGAGTGAAGGGGCTTGGGTGTAGAAAGTCGGCCTGGGGGGTAAATGTAGTTAGTCCTCTCCACCAGAAAAGCGTAAGTCGGATGAATTTCTATCTGCCTGCCTACCAGTGATTTTGGCGCCGCTTGTTCCTGATAACAGATTGGAGTTTACTTGGACAAGGCAAGTAACAACAAATTTACCAACAGTGCCCAATTTGATGGATAACACTGGAGCTACCGGAATTCCGGTATGAAATTCTGTTTTTCGGTGCTGTAATCTGTAGCTCTAACACACGTCACAGACAGTTTGGAAATTTATTTATTTTACGGGTTTTCCTCACTGTGATAGTTTAATTTTGAGATACGCGTGGCATTCGTCTATCTGCTCCGCTTCACCACAGCCGTTAATTTGCAGGAGTGAAGGTCACGCAGAATGAGGGTAAAAGCGCACGGTCGCCATGGTACGTACCACCTACTATCCCCCTCCAGGCCCACTCTTTAGAAGATCCTGCGCTCCTTTCTGTGGTGTGTGCGACTAGGACCCAGACACAAACGACAAGAGTGCGATATAATGTTGCGCGGGTTGCTGAAAGAGTATGAAGTGATTGGAAGCCATTCCCTGCGTGATGGCGAAACTGCCGAATGATGATGAGTGAGCGCTTCCGCGCAAACCTAGAACGAAACAAAACAGCACAAAGCCAAAGTACGAGAAGAATATTGAGAAACACAAGAGGCACCTGCACGAGCAACTAGGTGAGATCATTGGAGCCAAGGTGTCAGAGAGATTAGGTTAGGTCACGAAATTGACGTCGCACCAAGTGACGAGGGTGTCACGAATAGCGACGGCTCGACCGATACAAGAGATTTGCTGGATGCAAGACCGTAGGGAAACGAAAGTTCACCGCAGATAAAGATATCCAATACGGGCACTGCAAAGCAGGGGAATTCCATTGATTTCGGAGTGTAGAAGGTGATGAAACGACAGCGCGATTCTGACACATCTGCGGTGGTCGTACAAAGCGAAAAAAGATTTGCGGCCCGCTACAAAATTTGGTACCGAAACCAAAACCGAAAAAGAAGCAAACA
>NBNE01001892.1:0-10612 GCA_002215365.1 Phytophthora megakarya | reverse complement strand
ACTTCTCAATTTGCGGTATTGTACTCACCAACAATTGAGCGCCAGTTTCTCCCAACTCTCTAGAGATGCCTACTCCAAGTATTGCCTCTGCGACGCCACCTGCTCCCCCAACGCTGGTCTCCTCCACCATGGAGGTGGAGGACGATCGCTCTCCTAGCCCAACTATGACTCAACCGGTTTCCAACCCGGCTGAAACCTCGGCTGACGCCCCAACTAGCGAAGCAAGGTGCGACCCGAGCGACTCGGCCACGACCACGAATCAGGAACAAGCCCCCAAGCACGACAGTACGCGTGCACTCAACTCGTCTGCGACGCCGCCGCGGACAACATCGTATCGGGCGGCCGTAAAAGGCCTGGCGAAGCAAACCATTTCGCCGTCGACGTCTCGAGAGCGTCCACGTGGCCTACTTCCAACCCCCGAAGCCCTAGCCGCTGTTCGTCGCTTGTACGAGGACGGACAACATGATCCAGCAGAATTTCTTGCAGCAGCGAAAGCGGCGCAACCTGAAGCCATCACTGATGCACCATTTAGCATTAAAGCTCGGGTGTCGTCTTCTCTGTTTGGAGTGTCTCGACCTGCCCTTGTGCTCGGGTTGACTGCAGTGAAAGACAATGCAACTGTCTGCGAGGTTATCGAGTCGGGCGACATTCTACATGTGCACCGTCAACCACGCGACAGTCTCGTGCTATACTTACGCTCGGAGTCAGCAAAGCAGCGCTTGGCAGGCCAACGCTGCCAGTATTTGGGTCGCACGCTCACTTTTGAGGCGTTAAACCCTCTCTCAGACGCGTTTTATAGGCATACAAATCCATGGTACTCTAATTGAGATTTTTTAAATATGAACATTAAACAGTGTTGCTAGTCAAGGAGGGATATTTGCTCTATCAGCAGGGTTGAATAAGTCATTCATGTGGAACTTTCCGTGCATTGTACGCCTTCGCTGTCTGATCGCACTGTGGCAGATCATTTTGGGTCAAAGCAGGATGTAGCTTGTGGTGTGGTGGGCATGGGTGCTCTAGTCATTAAGAGGACGAGTTCCAGGAGCGGATTTGAGGTGTAGAAGGCATATTTGTAACGAGGAGGGTGTTGGTCTTTTTGTGGAGGATAGATATTGAGGATACCGTTAGTGCCAACATGTTCGTACCTCTTTATAAGATAGCACCCTTTAATAGGATAAATACCGACATCCCTATAGCGGGATTCATCTGTACCAGTACTCAATATTTGGGGGCTTCGTCAAAGGTACGGCTTGCCCGTACGTTAGACGTTCGTCCCATCAGCACCTCGGCATCGAGCCGGTAAGGTAGTATACTGAAAATGATAAGCTATTCCATATACTGAATGTGAGCTATCAGAAGGGATTTCCCTAAGTTATATCATCCAATCAGAGGGGGTTATTTTGTGCGCGACGACGGCGAGCGCAGATCTCCATGCTACAAAAATATGCATTAGGAGCCGTATTGTGCGTTTCAGAGTAATTGTCCAAATCCGACTCCTGATCTCAGTCTAAGCGAGTTGAGGTTAGGTAAGATGTCGCGAATTAGAGCTTCACAACTACTAATAAGAGATCTGACTGATTATAGGACCCAATCAAAACGCTGCAAAGCGATGCCACTACCGCGGATTAGAGTCCAGTCAGCCCGATTGCCGCCAAATTCATGGCCATTCTGAGAGAAGTCGACAAACTACAATGACGTATTCAAGCGACTTACGATGGAGAGCAGTTGTGCTCGTATACGTCTACAGCATGGACGCTACGAGGGTAAGCACCCGGTTTGGAACTCATGAGCGGAACTTGCACTGTTGGATAAACAAGTTTGAGAAAACAGAGTCTCAAAGTAGTAAGGTAAAAAAGAAAGAAAGATGTAGTAAATGGCCTAAGGAAGCCCTACAGTTTGTGGATAGATACGTAAAAGAGCACCCATGCTTTTATATAGAGGAGATCCAAGCCGAACTACGCAGCAAGTTTCAACACCTCAAGAATACCTCGGAGGCATCGATCTATCGAGCTTTACGCTTTGATCTCGACCTCACAAGAAAACGATTAACAAAGAGAGCTCGAGAAGCAGCCCCACGTGAACGACGAGAGTACGAAGCTCGACTAATGCCATTTTACAGTTGCCCAGATCAGCTCGTATTTGTTGACGAGACCGCTAAAGATGGAAGGTGGGATTTTCTTTATTGTTCTTATCTCTGTATTAACAAATGTCTCGTGAAGTGGAAATCTTTGATAAGCGTTTCTAGGAGTGTACTTTCGGAAGCACGCTTGGTCGAAGCGTGGAACGCCAGTCGTGGTCTGTTTGCCATCGTCGCGCGGGCAGCGGCTGTCTATTTTGGCAGCAATGGATGTCAGTGGCTTTTTTATGGGGACACCTTCACCTGCATCGAATTTCACAACACTTTGGCTACCAAGATCGCGCCGTACCTAAACCCATGGCCGTTGCCACGCTCAATCGTTATTATGGATAACGCTAAAATTCATATGTACGCAGAGCTCCAGGAGCTCGTTCATTCGACTGGGACGCTGCTCTTCTTTCTCCCTCCCCACTCTCCCGATTTAAATTGCATTGAGGTGGGATTTTCTTTGCTGAAGTGGCGGATGTTAAAGCACGCATATCTAGCGCTTAAGGAAGTCTGAAACGGACAATCTTTCCTGTCTTGGCTAAAATAGTCAGAATACGTAAGATCTTGTTTACAATTTCGGCTTGTGCATATTGGCTACAGAAAATGCAAAGAAAAAAGTAAGTAAGCCGCCATACATATTCGTTGATAGTATACAACAGTCTGTTCTTCCCTATCCCTGTATACAACGGAGATAAGGATGGCGGGATCCAGAAGCGCTTAAAATGCATCAATAAACCGGTTGGAGCAACATTTAAACTCTTGGAGGTAGTTTGGGATGCCAGATCTTCATTTCTGAGGCTGCTCTAACACTGCAAACAGAAAATTATACCAGGTAAGTATGAAGAAAAAGCGTGAAATCTCAATTCCTTTCAACTACAGAATGAAAGCATTTGGACAAGTATGTTGGTGGTAAAGAGGGGTCGGTGATGGAACTATATTGATCGTTCGAGTCAGAGCTTAATCTCTTTAGCTTCATTATAACCCACCAACAGAAAATTCCCCAATACAGGCACTGAATTCGTAAATCTATATCTCGAGTGGAAATTGATTTATACTGTAGCTATCGCCAACTCTATGGCCGATAACCTTAATCAATCACACCCCTAGAAACGTAATGGTCAGACATCTAGGGAGCGATATAGCGCTGTCCAGATGCAAGGCTGGGCCGCCCACCAGCGGTGCTTCTTTCGCGGTTGCTGGCCCTTCACTCTGTAAGGTGTCGGGATAGAGACTTCGAGGAGGAGCACTTTCGGCAGCAATGACCCGGGAAAAGTCACGCCCGCTCCACGCCTTCCCATTCAAATTGCACCGTGCACCGCCCAACGCGTGCCACTTGACAGCTCGGTTCATCGGTTCGTCAGACACCTCGGCCAAGGCGCTATCAATATGCCCCGCAGCCCCCGCGATTTCTCTCCGCAGTCCCCTCGCTCTACTATCTTGCCGTCCTTGTCTTCCCCTGGCTACTCCGCTTACCTTGCTTTCTACCTCAAGCCCACTCTTAGGACGAAGAAACCCGTGCAAGCCCAATTAGCTCCTTTTAGTCTCAACTTAGCGTCTCTCTTGCTAAATCTTGACTGAGGGCCGAGCGGCTAGACCGCGCGCTCGTACCCCTCCTACTTCTACCTGGCCGTCTCCCTCTTCGCCTTCACGTCAATCCCCGGCCGCACGTCGCTACTCTCGACGTCGCCTCGCCTCATAGTCTCCTCTTGTGTCTCCTAACGCGTCGCCTCTCCTCGCGATCTTCTCGCACCGCACTTCAACCTGCTGCTCGCTTCCATATCTTATCCGTCGGTGGCACGAGCCTACGTGCTCCCGCTCGTCACCACTCACTGCCTTAGCACATTCTCCACCCGATCCTTCCGTGCGTACAGCACACAGCTCACTCGGTCAGGTCTATCACGACCGGTTGACTGACGAACACATGTTGCGCACGTCCGTCAGCTGAATGGCGTGATTCCCTACTACAATACTAATATAGACCTATTCTGCCTTGAAATCCTCAGGTTAATGAATCAAAACATTATTATTCTTTACTTCAAAAGCAGGGATCGAAAAAAAGGCAAAAATCAAAATTTCAGACTGAATCTTTGCTGTGTGGCTACTCTACGAACATCGACAAGTGTATGCTAAGTATAATAAGAAAAATCTTTCGCCTGACAGTAGCGCTAGTGAGATACACCAGGGAAAAATTAATTATATTAGTGAATGTTGCAGATAAAATGGTTATAATAGTCTCCAACATAGCTGAACATTTGCTCTCATAGTATAAATTTATTATGTACGCCTCAGTGTGTATGTTGTCATACCTGACCTTTGTGACCTTGTCCATCGCTAATTGACACCGCAATTTATTGGAATCCCAGGACGAGCAGTCAAATCTAGCAACACAAAGTTACTGAGATTTTGTTACCAATTAGCGGTTCTCTTTTCTTGTCTTCTTTTCAACTGAGCTACATCTATGACTGGGACTTCGGGCTCTTCACCTCGTCTCACCCTTGGTATCGTCGTCTTACACTTCCAACTTCAACAGCAATAGTCACGGCCACCAAGGTGCGGTCTGGAGCTTTCCAACACGTCATCCTCCGAAAATTAATTCTTCGGAATCATCACCACATTTCGTTTCCCCACTTGGGCACGCTGTCCTGCGTAAAACGCCTTTCGTTTGATTTCACGTGGAGTAGGTGCTGTAACAGGGACCATTCCTATTGCCCTCATCATTTTCGCAAACCTCTGAAGTACAAGAGGCTTTGTCAGCATATCAGCAGGGTTGTCGTCTCCGGACACTTTCCACAGCACAACGTGGCCTTTAACTACTTGACCGCTCACGAAATATGGCAGCGAAGCTCAATATGACGTGGCTTCCGGCTGTAAGTCAGGCTTGCAGCGAGAGCCTACGCTGACTGGCTGTCAATGCCCAGATTGAAGCGCACGTGAATATTCTTGGGCAAGACTTCCATCAGAACGTTTGCTATCCCACGGCCATCCATACACGCCTCGCATGACGCCACATACTCGGCTTTTGCAGCGGATTGAGCGACTACCAACTGCCGACGAGCCGACCAGGATACCAGGCCACCGGAAACTCTTAGTACAAATCCAGAAATGTTGTTTCTTGTAACAGGAGAATTAGCCCAGTCTGCGTCACAAAATCCGTCGATAATTATTGCCTTGATCATCTTCGCAGCTTCTTTCCGGTCGATGAAAATACCATGGTCCTTGGAGGCAGCAAAAAAACGTAAGGTTCGCTTGATTGCCCCACAATGCTTGACCCGTAGGCTTTGCGACAAATCTGCTAAATCGCCCAACGACATAGGCTAAATCTGGTCTTGTCGTCGTCGCCAAGTACATAAAACCTTCAACAGCGGCGCGGTAATGTATTATCATCTTCTTTGACTGCGCGTAATTTTATGATGTTTCCATTGGGGTCCGACATTCTTGGGCCTTTTCAAATCCAAATCGCTCCAGTGTCTGCTTCGAATATTTCGTCTGATGGAGCTTGATACCTTCTTCACCGATATTAATCTGTACATCTAAGAACGCGTGCAAAACTCATTGATCCTTGATACCAAAAGCTTGGTCAAGCTTCTGAAACATGCGTACTTTGAACTCTTTGGTATTTGACGCAAGTATAATATCATCTACGTACAGAAGTAGTATAGCTACCACCCCACTCTTTGGGATACACATACAGACAAGGCTCGGTCGTGCACGGATTAAATCCCTCGTCTCTCAGCCAATTGGTAATCAAATCGTTCCTCTCGCGACCGGACTGGTGTAAACCATACAGCGCACGTTTCACCTTCCACACCATTCCTGGGGGTAGGGAAACCCTGGAATCTCCTTGATGTAGTAAAAAAACTTCAGTAGAGCAGTAAGGTATCAAAAACGCATAATGAACCCGAGCATGTTGGTTTTCAGTTGCTAGCACCACATCGTTCTCAGTGCCTTCTTGCCAGAAGGCATCTCAGTTTGGGGCACAAGTTCTAGCACTTTTTCATCCATGGCGGCCATTTCCCTTTCCATCTCCTTTCACCATTCTTTGTTCTGAGGCGATGCTCCCACATCTGTGATCGATTTCAACAGTCGAACTTTCAACTCGTGCCTAGGGTGCCCTCCACCCATTTCGTTCTGCCCGAGTAACTCCGTAAACGCAGAAAACACATCGTCGACCATCGCATTCTTACTCGGGTCATCCAATGAATCCAACCTTTTGTTGTCGACAAAGACTTCCTCGGTTCCAACCATCGCCGTAAACGCGGTGTACACATCATAATCATCAGTATCCTTCGCTAAGCTTGGTCGTCTGTAGTCAGCATTGGGAGGCCGATCAATCAGCAGGTCTTCCCGACTGCTCTTTTCAGTTTCTATTCCAGTTCCCGCTCCATTTTGTCCGGAGTCAATTTCGGCCGGGGAATTCTGGTTTTCGCCACCAAACACAATTTGGTCTGGTAGAGTAGGACCCCAAAGCCCAATGTTTGCATATTTTAGTTTCGATCGGTCACCCCGATGACCTTGACCTCTAGCATGAGTTGATGATTCGCGTAGTGGGACACCCATGACCTCGCTGTCCTCATCCTCATGCTGATCAAATCCTCGTAGCTTTTCCTTGAACCATCTTAGCTTCTCAGTGGTTTTCAGTCCCTTGAAGGACCCCTGATATTCGGTATTGTCACTCCGCTCCAAGCGCTCGGTAGTGTCAAATTGGTCATGTGGTACATGCTAGACTGTGCTGTCCTCAGGATTCATATAGGAGAGATCGCCAATGGCATCCCTACACTCAGCTTTATAGCAATCTTTGAACACAATATCTTTATTGCATCTGATGTCAAGTGCGTATCCGACCGTGCGCAAATTTGGGTAGTATAGTTTACACCCGTGTCGTCCTTCCTGGTAGCCGAGTAATAACCCAATCTTACCGTTTGGGTCGAAGTTATACGTGATGGACTGATTTTGTTGTGAGCGTACGCTAAGCACCCAAACCGCCGTAGGTGATGCAAATCAGGTCGTCTGCCCCACATTACTTCGTATGGAGTCATTTATGACGCTCGCGTGTACACCCTGTTTTTGATGTATACTGCCGTAGCCATTGCATCGACCCAAAACGAAGCAGAACGACCGGAATCTGACGTCATGGTCTCCACCATGCCATTTAGTGTTTGATGCGATCTCTTACACAGGTTCAGATGCGAAGATTGCCGAGGAAAACGACTGTGCTCAATACCCTGTCGTTTATACCAGTCATCAATCTCCGTGTTCCAAAATTCACCTCTGTTATCTGTCTTAACCTCACGAACAGGAGAATTTTGATTCTGATGATCGGCCCATAGCACGTAGCGCTTTACATGCGCGTTCGCAGCACCTGCACCTTTGGGTTTGAGTGGATATACAGTAATATACCGCGTGAAAGTGCCGATTATCACCAGGCCAAGCAATCAATGCCTTCCGATCAACAATAAACGCTTGAGGACAAGTCACTAGGTAGGGTAAAGTTGGCCAATATATTATCAGGGCTTAACCGCTACGCTAGATCCTACGTCCTTATCGTCTGCGCGTTTGAGGAGCCAAACTAATCCCCCATTCCAGGCGAAGGCGCCACTTGTGCAGCTTAGACCAAATTCGAGTCTGTTTACGTTAATCTCTATATCCACTAACCCATTCTCACCTACTTTCCTACGAACACCTGACATCCGGATACATACCTTATCTTGGGATCTGTCGATCGCGATCTGTGGTTATGATCGGTGATCTCAATCAGTGATCTCGATCTCGATCGGGAATCCCGGCCTGTAATCTTGACATCCCTAGGTCGCCGTCGCGTGGTGATCTTCATTGCCGCTAATAATCCCGGGCGCATGACTGCTGCCTCCCGTCGATCTCGTCCCGCCTCCTTCTCATGGTCCTGGATCGCCATATTGCCTTGACCAGGGAACACCTTTACCTGGTGTATCTTGATCTGTAGTAAGCGCGGCTCCGACGTTGTCATCTTCCATCAATCAGTGTCAGCCGTTTCGCCGCGATCCCAGATCGCGGGTCAATTGCGACTCCTGTCCACAAATTCTCCTTGATCCTGCTTCTCGCGTTACGGTATGGGTATGTCGCCATCCATCATTCTATGGGCCGATCTTGGGTCATCCGAAGTCAACAACACTCACCGGTGTTGTCGCACGCTGGATCTTGGGGAGGTGACTTGATGTCTTGGCTTGGAGTGGGATTTCTGTCGCCTGGTCCGTCTCTATATCGCGATCTGGCAGCCGAGGCTACCCTTCTCGTGTGATCTTGATCGCACGTCACCACACCGACCTCGGTTGGTCTGTGTACAGCTTTCAGGGGTACCACTCGTGCGGTTGAACTCATCGCAAGTGTGGGTGGAATTTGCACGTACCGAGTCTATATTTTGGATAGAGTTTCCCGTATTTTCTTTTCGCTTCGGACACTCAAATTTTCTATGCCCATGCTCGTGACACAGGAGGCGAGCGCCTCCCGCCAAGTCCTTCTGTCTTAAATAGCCTTATCACTCAAGCCTTTCTGCTTCTTAATTGCAAGTTGGGTTTGATTTGGACTTGACTCAGGAGCAGGTCGCTTCTTGTCTGATAAACTTAGCCCCGCACCATCAACATGTCTTCCTCGATCGGTCGATATATCTTGTCCAGTTTGTTTCTGTGATCTTTCTAAAACCGCATTCTTTTCGAGAGTCAAAATCATGGTTCTAGCTTCAGATGGAGTGTTCAATTGGGCTCTCCTGAGTAACGTCAGCATTATCAGCTGTTGATAGTACTCAAACTGTAGCATCGACCGCACTATATTATCGATCATCCAAGCATCATTAACATCAGCGTCTAGAGTGGCTAGCTGCTCGCGTAGTGAAAGAACGTAGGACAGATGATTTTCCACATCAGCTGCGTATTCTCAAATTTCCGTCGAAGGGTCCGTTGAGTACAAGGTTTGGTGGTAGCGTTTTCCCGGCCCTCAAGCCTCTTTGACAAATAATCCCACATCTCTTGACCAGAATTGAAACCCATAACTTGGCGTGCCAGAGTACATGCCAACGAGCTGGATATGTACTTGGCCAGAATTGTACTCCGTCGCCAAAATGTTCTCTTTTCTGCTTCGCTCCACGTCTCCTGCTCTACCGCAGTGCTCTCACAGACTTCTCTGAGCGGTAGTTCATTGTCTTTCACGCCCACGCATGTCAAGAATAACAGCATCTGCCTGTTATAAACCGGCCAGTCACACCCGTTCCAATTAACTGGCCTGCCATCTTTGTTCCACGTCACATCTGGTTCCTTTGCCTTGTTCTCCATCTTCGCCTCTGCTGTCGATGTTGTTGGGCTCATAACCCTACTGCAGTCCCAGGAAGAGCAGTCAAGTCTAGCAACACAAAGTTACTGAGACTTTGTTACCCAGTTAGCGGTTCTCTCTTTTCTTTTCTTCTTTTCAACTAAGCTACATCTACGACTGGGACTTTGAGCTCCTCACCTCGTCTCACTCTTGGTATCGTTGTCTCATACTTCCAACTTCAACAGCAATAGTCACGGTCACCAAGGTGCGATCTGGAGCTTTCCAACGCCATTCACTCCAAATTACTCATGGTATTTATGGTTCAATATACGGAAATTGTACCAGTGAAGAAGTCATGTATGTCCAAAATTCATCTAAGTGATATCGTATTGATATTGTCTACTTCCAATAATAAATAATTGTAGTGGAATAATAATATTATTATTGCTTGCGGTCATATTGCATTTATTATTAATACTACTGCGCATTTTGCGTTGCAATACAATATTATATTTTAGTGTCCAATCTTGTTCGATGGAAACGAATCCAAACCAGGAACGAGCTAGGGCACGTCATTGATGATATTGTGACGAGCATGCTTGAAATGTTTAAATGTGAATTCTGCTCGTCATAATATCATCAATTCGAGATGGTACCGAAGTTGTTAGAGGTTCCAAGTGAGGGTAAAAAAGATGGAGTCATTTGATTCATACGACATTGCGAATCAAACGATTCAAATGACGTCGAGAACTACCGAAGTTAAACGATGCGAAGTACCCACTTCAAGTGGCCATTGAAAACTTTTTTGAGAATCCAGGCATGTATGCCCAGTTTCCAGCTGTTGCTCCATTTTTTCTTTTCTTACTCGTATTTTACTGTACAACAATACAGTACGTGTAACCTACAAGTATATACACCTGGTACATGTCCACTATACCTTCAACTAAAGTTGACAGTATAGGATATCTTAGCAGGTACAGTAAGGTATCTGTGGCAATCTATCTGCAGGGGGTGATAGTAACCCCGAAATCCCTGATACTAATACACCTAATATCATACCACTCCTGGCAATTAATCTTTTAATTATTACCTAATACTCTTTTGATCTAGATAATACTGATAGTATTATAATACTAGGAGAGAGAAAAAGGTTGATTCTGTGTTAATTAGACTTCTCGAAATGCGAAATGTACATTCACCTAGAATACA
>NBNE01001891.1:0-10613 GCA_002215365.1 Phytophthora megakarya | reverse complement strand
CACATGGTGCGCATTGATATGAGCGAGTACATGGAGGAACACACCGTCTCAAGACTCATTGGCGCTCCTCCTGGATACGTCGGCTTCGAGTCTGGTGGTCAACTCACGGAAGCTGTGCGTCGCAACCCATACAACGTCGTGCTGATTGACGAGATCGAGAAAGCTCACCCGAAGGTACTAAACATTTTGCTCCAAGTTCTTGACGATGGTCGATTGACCGACTCGCACGGACGTACGGTCGATTTCGCCAACACAGTGATCATCATGACGTCGAACATTGGTGCTGAACATCTCTTATTCGAGAACCAGCTATCGCCACGCGCAAGTAAGAAAATCAAGACGGAGAATGACTTCGTGGATGCCGAAAGCGAGACGAAGCGGGAGTTTATGAAACAGCGTGAGTTGGTACTGCAACAGCTGCGCCACACTGTTCGCCCTGAGCTGCTGAATCGTCTCGACGATATCGTCGTTTTCGAGCCACTGGGACGTAAAGCGTTGCGCCAGATTGTGTTGCTGCAGTTCGAGTCGGTGATCAGCCGTCTGAAAGAGTCGCAAATTTCGGTGAACGTGACGACGGCTGCACTGGACGTGATCCTGGACGAATCGTACGAACCGCAGTATGGTGCGCGTCCCGTCAAGCGATACATCGAGAAGCACGTCGTGACCGACCTGAGCAAGCTGATCATCTCGGGCCAGCTTCATGCCAAAGCTCACGTGGAGGTCACCGAGATCGGCGGTAAGCTGTCGTTCAACGTCTCCCAATCGATGCCCATGGATTCGGACGTCGAGATGGTCCCTTAATATTTACTTCAGTAGTATATAATATCTACGTGCGTTCCTCCTTAATACAAAATGCAAAAAGCAAAATTGTCGTTGAAGTTTTCTGCTGAACATTACATTTTGACGCGTCCGACATACAGCTGTACTTCAGCAAACATGATACTCTCGGTTGAGGATCCGAGTTCCCGACATGAAAGTGACATTTTGTACGCATCAATGGAGGCGTAGAGCAAGACTGGATAATCTGCGCAAAACTTGACAAGCGACGCGATGCACTTCAAGTTGAAGTCTTCAGCCCGAATCAAGTTGTGATTGGCCCATGAAAGGTCGCGAAATGGCTACACTCGAACGGATACCTAAAGGTCGTACACTACATGCAGCAAATGAAGTAGCGATAGTTAGCAAGCGGTTTGTTGGATTAATCTGCCCTGGAAATGAAAATATTGGCCCCTAAATACCATTATTGTTGCGGCTGTGGACATTGACAACGTAATCCATGCGCTTGCCTGGTTCGCTCTCCTGGTCGGTGCTTATCGATCCGCTACTCGCGTACGTGATGCCACTTCCAGTCGAACCTAGTTTGCCCTGTACAACCCAAATGTTAAACACCAAGAAAAATAAACCAAAAAAAAATTCTGCCTCACCTTGCACGTCACTGCATGACATCTTTGAAGAGGAACACCAGCATGTTCGCTGTGGAATATGGACGCGTAGTTGTAGCTGTACGATAAGCACGCCGAAACAGCACCGATAATGCTGCCTGCCAATATGTCAGCGTAGTGATGCCAGTTGTCGATCGTTCGAGTTACGCCCACCCACGCCGCCAGAAATGTAGGAATGAAGCAGACGAATAGCTTGAGCGTCTTCCGTCCGCCACGCATCATCGTCTCGCTGCGGTTTTCACAGTTCAAATGCGATCGTCCAAGCAAATACAACTATCACAGTAGATTACAGTTAGAAATTGCAGTACCAGCTGACTGCATTATACCTTACCGTCAAAACCAGCATGGTCGCGAACGCAAAGGACGCGTGTCCAGACGGGAAACTTTTGCGTCCTTCCTTCTCCCCCGATGCACTTTGGCAAAGATTCGTGACGCCATCCCATACAACGTCGTAGTTCCACTTGCACATGTCATAAAAGCACGGACGAAAGCGTCCAGTCATATTCTTGGTGAACTGAGTCAGCAACGTCGCCATACTCGTGGACTGCACAATCGTGAGGAAGAAATCACGCGTATCGTGCGGGATAATGCGCACAGCATGAAACTTGGGCAGCGCGTAATTAATGAAGAGGTTAATAATGATCGGTGCACCAACGCCAATGCCAATGAGGGCAATCATCGGAACCTGCTGTGCCTTCTCCTTGTTGTTGATCGTCGGGTCTCGCGCCCACACGGATGTGGTGGCATTCAGCTGCACCTCAATATTAGGGATCTCACCTGCAGATCGTCAACACTTGAGCACCTTAACCTTCTGATATCATTTTAAAGTAAAACGTACGTTGAGCGACCTGAATTTTAGCGAAGAAGAGTGCAAAACCATACATCAGCACAGAGATGGCAAACTCCGTCATGCGGTAGTCGCGCGCGAGGCGTTCCCATTTCCCGCTGTTGCGACGACGGGACTCTGCTGTTGCCAGTGCTGGCAACTCGGCTGCAGATGTGATGGACTCCATGAAGGGGACGTCACTCGCGTTGCTCGACGCAGCACGAAGTCGATTGCCGTAGTCCGTTGTGCTCTCTCCGCCCTTTCACACGAAGAGAGGGCTTCTTCACCGCTTCTTCGCTTGTGGCTCGCGTGATCGACAGACGGACAGCAACGAGAGAGCGCACGACCTAACGAAAGGTGTCGAGACTGTGCAATACAGGGAGAAGCAGCGAATGGCTCGACTTGCGACCGGATCCTAAAAATCACAAGGATGGGTGCGATTAATCGTTGCGACTGTATAAATCTTATAACATCCAGGATAAGAGGGAGTTGCAATCAAATGTCGAGTCACATTCTGAAAAATCAGAGCGCATCTCCGCAAAGTAAGCGTTCTCGCAGGTAGTAGGACCAGATGCTAATTGCGGCCACCGAAATAGATGAAACTGACGACAAAGACAGGCCGTGCAAAAGTGGACAAGGTACGGGACATGTATCCACAACATTTCGTAAGTACCACAACACAATAAATTTCAGTTATACGTAAAGTATAAGACCAAATTCTAACTTAACTTTGAGAGAAAGTGTATACAGGACCATGCTCAAGGTGCAAAGTGCCATAAAGAATTCTTTGGCTACTATGCCCGGTGTGGACAGCGACAGCGACGTGGAAATGACGATTCCACAACTCATTTTCGAGTTCATCAGAGTCCCGTGGCTGACTACGTGGAGTCAAGCTGCGTTGATCCGTTCAAACGCAAGCGAGCCAAGTACGAGAAGAAGATCCAGGAACGCTGCGCGGTGACGAAAGCGAACCTGTTCGCCAGCATCAAGGCGTCGGTGGAGACACGAGTTCTGGACCATTTGGCGCGTTTCATTCTTCGAAGAAATCTGGAGACTGTTACGGATGCTGACATTGTGGCGGAGATCGAGCGCAAATGCGGCACGATCCTGAACGCTCTGTGCCAGATGTCATGGGTATATTCAGGGAGTGGCTCAACATGGATCTGCAAAAGTAGGACATTGAGACCCGTATCAGCAAGTACTTCGTCGACTTTGACCGCCTCGTGGAGGAGAAGAGCTTCATTGGAGTGCTAGGCAGCAACATGGGAGGGCAAGTGCCGGACCCACAAAAGATGAAGCTGAGTTGCCGTATCCTGGTGGAGAACCTCGCCCCAACAGTGTTGCAGGTGGATGTGAAGCGACTCGTCGAGATGACGCATCGAGATGCTCGTACCGACGACGTGCGCCTGTACCAGCTGATTGTGGAGCGCGCGACCATGCAACACCACTTCCATATGATGTAGAGGGAAACCAAGGAGCTACGAGCGGTACCGAAGACGCGAGCGGCAACAACGGCTGCGGCGAAGACAACTGCTGTTAAGACTGAGAGTGGTGATGCCGTCAAGCCCAAACCGAGTGTGAAGGCCTCGGTGGAGCGGAAGAGGCAGTGCTGGGTCTGCAAGGGCGGACACAAGATGCGCGAGTCCCCCGCAGCTACTGATGCCGAGAAGGATGCTGCTCCGGCTGCATGGCGTGGGCAACGCAAGTCCCAGCTCGAACGCGCCAAGAACGTCGCCGAAGGAATTAACAAGAAGGCGGTTTTGGTTAACGGTAATCTGGAGATTCCGCTGTGTCCGGATATGGGTTGGGACCGTAATATCATCTCTTGTGGCTACTTAAATGAGCTGCAGGATCCGGATGCAGAGGTGACTACTGCACCGCTCGGCGAGATGATCACGGTGAAGGCGACGGGAGGAGCAGAGTTTGTATGCAGGGAAGGCGCAACGCTCGACCTGAAGCTCACTACGGCTGGAGGGTCGCTACATCTCCTACGTGTTCCGGTGATTGTGTTGGAAGGACCGAGGACAAGTTTCCCCTGGGCCGTGTCACGCTGAAGGAGATTGGTATCGACATCGACCACCTTTTGGAGCAGCTGGCGAATGGTGAAAGGACGGATGAGACTACGAGGATGATCTTCCTCCTGAAGAGAAACTGCAATTTGAAGCGGAGGATGGGGATGTCGCAGCTGCAATGGACAATCTGGTAGAGCAGGCAATCGAGCACGGTTTCGCTGAGGGCTCGTGGACGGCCTGCAATACTTGATCAACGAATTTTTCGATATTTTCCGTTTCCATATCGGGAATGACCCCCCTGCGGATGTGGAGCCTCTCGAAGTGCAGGTGGTTCCAGGGGCCACACCATTCCGGTGCAATTTGCGCAAGTATCCTGAGCGACAGCGGGCGTTCCTACGCGAGTATGTCCAGCAGCTTGTGAACGCTGGACTGGTGAGGCACAACAACGACAACCGCTGGGCATGCGCTACCCTGCCTGTCAAGAAGGCCAACAATGAGTACCGTATGACTATCGACTATCACCCGGTCAACCGTTCTACAGTCCCGCCTGCCACAGCAACTCCGAATTTGGCGGTGGTCACCCAGAGTATGAAGGGTGCGTTTGGTTTTGGGTCGTTCGACCTGTTCAAGGGTTTTGGCAAATGCCACTATCCCCGGCGAGTCAAGACTCTTCAGTTTTCTTACGGAAGATGGCGTGTTTACTCCAACTCGTGTCTGTCAAGGTGCCTCCGATTCGGCTTTGCACTTTCAAGCACAGATGCAGGACTGTTTCCCGTCGCTGCTATACAATGCCATCTGGCGTACATCGACGATATCCTGTTGTTTGCCCGTTTTGGAGAAGCTCCGCGCGTTCTTCATCATTCTCCGCCAGCACAATCTCAAAGATCAACGCGATGAAGTGCATGTTGATCTCGAAGAAGGTCGTCTGATGCGGCAAGGTGATCGATGGGACGAGTATTAAACATGACCCGACTTGCCTGCAAGCACTCCGGAGCATACCTCTACCACCGACGGCTGCTCTGCAGCATTTTTGTGCGCGATTAACTGGCTCCGCGAATCTATGATGGACTACGCGCGCACGGTGGCGCCATTGCAGCACAAGTTGGAAAAGGTCATGGCAGCACGTGGACGCCGTTAGTCGCGGCTTGCCGGAGTGGACCTCACGTGGACCAAGGAGGACGAGTCAGCGTTTCGCGTGTTGCTCAAATTGCTTTCCAACTCTAGCAAATTGTTCTTTTCTGACCGCGATGCTCCTTTTTGCTTGTTCTCGGATGCATCGGCGTCCGGATAGACCGTGATCCTTACCCAAGTGCGCGAGTGGTCGACCGATACGTCAGTCGAGGAGCAGCATCACGAGATGCTGATATGCCGTGGCGGAACGTTTATCAAGTCGCAAAACAACTGGTCTGTGGTTGAGAAA
The DNA here is from genome assembly GCA_002215365.1 of Phytophthora megakarya. NCBI lineage: Eukaryota > Oomycota > Peronosporomycetes > Peronosporales > Peronosporaceae > Phytophthora > Phytophthora megakarya. Next base: position 4,913 of record NBNE01001891.1, on the reverse strand, counting down.
GAAGGATACCCGATCGTTCGAGCTTGTGGCGACTTCGAGTATTTGCTCGACCGAGAGAAGGGTTTTCACATTTACTGTGATCACTCTAATCTCATTCAGATTTTTGCGCCGGGACGAGAAGTCAAGCAGCATGTGAAGGGCAGGCTCCAGCGTTGGGCTCTACGGATCACTGGGTGTCGCTATACTATCGAACACATCCCCGGTGAACGTAATCTGTGGGCCGATATTGTTTCGTGCTTGTGGCAGCCATCAGCAGATCCAGCAATAGACAGTATCACTAGAGTATACCACGTGATGGCGCGCAGCGAGAATGCAGTTTCGCGGCTCAGGCCGCTGAAAGACGCTTCGTTCGCCTCGCCTACCACTACTGAAGTCAAGGCTGTTCAAGCACGCTCCAAAAAATACATGCACCCTGCTGCAAATGTTGTCGAAGGGCTTGCCACTGTTCGTGGAAAGATCTGGATTCCCCCGGTAGCACACTTTGAAATTGTGCTGGGGGTGCGGGTAGTTGTCGATCACCGGAAAGTTACCGGTAAGTAACGAGTGGGAAGTGCAGGTCGCCTGGATTGGTCTGGAGAACGTTGAGAACTCCTGGGAGCCACTGTGGAGCATCTACACTGATGTTCCGACTAAGGTTCAGCAGTATGTCGACTCCAACGGAATAACCGACCTCGATTAGCTCCAGACTACGCCCGGCTCCGAGGACTAAATAGGATTTCGCTGTTCGACATAATGCCTCAGCGCTATAGGTTTCGGGGGCAGTGCGGGCATATATCAGGATCCCAGCGGATCACGGTGCAACCTGCAGCCTGAGATCTACGTTGGGCACAGGCCAAGAGGATACACTAGACAAGGGCCAAGGGCATCTCCTATGGCAGAGATAGTGTAGCTGCAGTCAGTTCGGTTCCCAGGTTTTCACTTCAGTCAACAATTACTCTACAATTTGCTCTCAAGGTGCGAAGTGTCATACCCAATGCCTTAATATCACATTTAGAGAACGGAGCGTCGACTCATTTCTTAGGAGAGCAACTTCCTTGGTTAACAAAGAGACTCCGTCTGAGTGGCACTAACCTTATTAAGCGAGAACTGGTGATGTTCTCATCGTCTACCATGTGTTCTGTCGAAGCTGTGGCTGATCAAGCTTTCTAAGAGCTCCATAGATCCACTGTTATCTATGGAATGTGATGATGCAAGTTATAATCTCAACTATCTTGGCGTAGGGCGAATAAGACTTCGAGTTCATCAGTTTTTTCATTCTGTATGTTTCTCAGTACAGCACAAGCAGTCCGAACTCCGAGGTTCAACATTATAATTGGTAGCACTCGTTGAACAATTTCTGACCCCTTATCCCGTCTTTTCGAGTCTTTGTTGTCTATCACTGAAATTGAAGAACAAAACCCGTCATGACGCTTCTCGACGGCCTTACTCAGGTAATTCACTGTGAGTAAAAACGAATTTCGGTCATCAGCACTGGAGCGGCTACATCAAACGTGTGTTTAAAATTGAGGACGCCTCTATGCCAAAATTTCATGGCCAGCCACAATAGACCGTGGACGAGTTTTTTCGGTCAAGTTGTTCATGAACGACAAAAACATTGATGTCAGCCATCTCAACAATCAGGCTCGGTTGGTGACAATGTTGGCTAACAATCTCCGTGAAGGAGGGGCCTCATGGTACCATAGCCGTGTCATGATCGACAATGAGCCAATTTGCTCGATATACTAGTTTGAGACTGCACTTCACGATTTCGACCAGCAACATTGACTGTGCGCAAGCAAGCAACTGACGTGGAAGAATTGGTTCGCGATTTCGCGAGATCATCCCTTAGGTCAAATCGGTGCTGTGTCAGCTCTAGACAAGATTACTATTTTATAGTGGGACTGATACCCGAGGTCAAAACACGCAAGGAGATCGACTACCTTAATCGACACTTTCTTAAGGAGGATATCTCTGCAGCACAGACGAATGAACTAATACACTTTGGAAGTGGACGTCGCTCAACTTCTATCGTCCGTCGTGACGGTCCTGACCCCATGGTTATTTCGCAAATATCGATTCGTCCGACACTAGAGCAGTGTCATCAAGAACGACTGCTTTTAATACCGTGTATCTGGCCATCGCATTTCAGACTACCCAAAAAAGACGCAGAGGAACGCCGGAGCTCTGCGGACGTACATAGTGTGTCAATTGAACTAATCGACTCTGAATCTCCATGTACAATCTCTGAAAGCATAGCTCCGGTGGTATGGAGGCATCTTCCACATCGTCTCAAACAAAGCCGTTCTCTGCAACGGGCTTACACGCAGCACATACTGACACTTCAGTTTGATGATAGCACCGCAGTGACGATCCGTTTGCTACTCCATATTGACACTCCCCCGAGCTCAACAGAACAGGGACTTTTCCGTTTGTTCTCTTTGTGTGACGTAGCACTGTAGGTACACTCTGTTTGCTGACACCATGATTTTTGCCTCCCTCTTTACTTACGCATTGCTATTCGAGACACCGGTGTTTTGCTTGCGTCTTCTAGTGCTGAGTCGTGGTCTTTTCGTCGATTTTGGTTCTTCCATGACAGCGTCAATTCAACTCGCCCCTTAACAACAACTTGCGGGGTATCCTTGATGTCTTGTCCGACTGCTTCTGCAACTTTCCGTCGATTTTTCAGTTCTGCGAAGTGGTTATGAGCCAGCGCCTTTGTGAAAGTATCGGCGATATTGTCTCGAGAATCTACGTACTTCTGCGTGATATCCTTGCACTGAACATGCTCCCGAATAAAATGGTACCTCACGTCGATATGTTTTGTCCTCGAATGTTGACTGGGGTTCTCCGCAATCGCGATGCAGGCCTGGTTGTCTTCGTGGATGACTGTTGCTCCATGTTCATACCCGAACTCGAGCAGAAGTTGCCGAAGGAAAATAACCTCCCGAGTGTAGTGTGCCAAGGGGATATACTCGGCTTCTGCGGTCGATTGAGCCACGGTACGCTGTTTTCTGCTGCTCCACGTTACCACACAGCCACCAACGAATGTGACGTACCCGGAGATAGACTTTCGCCCTTCTTCGTCCTCAGATTGATCAGAGTTGCTGTATGCGGCTAAGTTCACATCAGAAGCGCAAAATTCAAGTCCGTGACTCGTTGCCCCCTTCACGTACCTAATGATCTGCTTTACCGCTTCCCAGTGCGGCTTTCCATAGGCGTTGAGAAATCTGCTTACAGCTTGAGTTGCTACGCCAGGTCCGACCAGCTGCAAGTACATCAGGCTTTCTACAGCCTGACGAAAAGGTTTTGCTGCCATCTCCGCCATTACTCACCGACTTCATTTGCTGGGTGTTCCATGAGTTTCTTGCCGGTGATTTAAGGAACATGCACCTCGTGTGCGTGAGTCAGGTTGAACTTTTCTACGATCTTGGCTGCGTATATGTGTTGGTTGAACCAAATCTTGCGGTGCGCTCGGTCCCGGGTAACTCGAATTCCCAGAATGTAGCTCACAGGTCCCATGTTCTTGGCTTTAAAGCCCGACGGATAGAAGCTTCCATATCAGCGACTTCCGGCTTGGTTTTGGTGACGATAAGCAAATCGTCCGCGAAAATCGCAACAATTGCTCGCCCGCCCTTAGTGACACGAATGTAGATACATGCTTCGCACTGGAGTCGCTCAAACCCCTCTTTCTCGAGATACTCCGTTAGGGCTTTGTGCCATACTCGGGGAACCTGGTTTAACCCGTAAAGACCTTTGAGCAATTTATAAACGAGTTCTTCCTTGCCGGGAGCCTCCATTCCTTCGGGCTGTTTCGTGAAGACTTCTTCCTCGAGGATGCCGTTAAGAAAGGCCGCCTCGATGTCCATTTGGTCGAACTCGATATCCTCAATACACACTATGGCAAGTAGTACGTGTAAAAACTCTAGTCGTATAACAGGCTCGAATACGTCGTCGAAGTCGACGTGCTTGATCTGTTGACAGATTACAACGAGCAGCGCTTTGTAGCGCTCGAGACTTCCGTTGCTGTGATACTTCTTCTTAAACAGCTACCGACAGGATAGTGCGCGTTTGCCTGTCAGCAGCTCCATTAACACCCTAGTTAGGTTGCTATGAAGGGATTTGCCTTTAGCAGCAATTGTCTATTTCCACTCTGCTGCATTCGGGCGCGCCATCGCATCCCTATATGAAGTTGGTTCAACGCCCATACCGTGACTTGTCATTTCCCCAAGATTTTCTTAGTGAGAGATGTTCTCGAGTGCAACCAGGACTTCAGCTTGCTTTTGCTTACGGGTCGCATGGAGTACTGGATTAACAGGAACAGTGGTAAGTGCTTGCGGTCCGATCAGAGTTCTCAGCCATAAAGTTGATTGTGGTGCGTACGTCGTAAGCAGAGGCCATGTAATGACAGCGTTGACGGTGCTGAATATCAAAATCCGAAATATATTCTTCGAGCAATACAATGTCGTTGGCGGTTGGTTTCTGCTCGGCTGGACGTTGATAGAAAAACAGCAAACCACGTTGCCATGCGCGTGTAGCAGTTAAAGTCTAGCGTCATCCGAGCAGCAAGCTGAAGAAATTCTTGGCGGATGAGCTCTCGAGCAGCTGGAAACTGCGTATCATCATATGTTACGTGGCAGGAAGTGATCACTGCCCCACTGTGGTGAAGTCGGTGAAATTTTCACCCCTTGGCGTACAGTGCTCGCTCTGGTCCCGAGGCTCTAGGAGACTCGGATACACAGAGGGTCTGAACTCCGAGAACCTTTTGGAAACTCTGACTTTGACGTGTGGCCCTTGTGTATAATCCCTGTTGGTTGAACCCAATATTCGGGAACGTTTGGTCTCGACCGTTGGTAGATAGTTTGTAGGAAGTCTGTATGACTCACTCTCTGATTTCACCACTATGACTGAAGCCAAAACCCCAGAACACACTTCTC
>NBNE01001890.1:0-10613 GCA_002215365.1 Phytophthora megakarya | reverse complement strand
GTTCGACTACTCACGTGGACCCCAGATCAACTTACCTGGCAACAGAGTGAAGACTTTCCGCGCTGTTAACAACACTGCATCTCGACAAGACATTCAAGATCTTCAACACTTGGACCTCTCCTGCAGTTACCGGAGGAGCAAGATCCAGCCCTACCGACGGGTACACAAGGTGAGGAAGTTCAGCTGATCACGGATCAACAGGAGTACCCCTCCTTTAGTCGGCGTCCTGGGCACAGTGGCAAGCCAGATCCAGCATTCTCAAGAATTTTGCTGATCCCGCTCCACTACAATGGTGCTCGTGCCCGGATCTTCTGGTGACTCGGGATTTCACCGTGAGTCTCAAGAAGAAGTTCAAGTGAAGATTGAACAAGGGAACGAGATGTCGTCGGATGCCAGATCGAAGACGACATCACTGAACGCTAGATCTGCGGATCGACAGAGTGTCAGGAGGAACTCTGTCGACGGAAATGAGGCCGATCTGGACCCCGATCCAGATCTGGAAGAGAAGCCTCATCCTCCACAGGTCTCCGACATGGAGACCCTTGCGGATCTTGACTCGCATCAAGATCCGCTAACAAAACAAAAAGGTGAAGGCTGAACCGTATTCATTCATTGATCTGGATAAGCCAACACTCTATCTGCCCAAGGACACGCAAATCTCTGGATCCGAGGTCGGGAAGCCAAGATCCAAGACTGTGCGGAAGAAGATGAAAGCGCCAGATGACGAAGAAGACGAAGATCACCACGGATCTGGGTGGTCTGAAGAAGATCTGAAGTCCGTATATCACCGCAAGGAGCTACGGGACTTCGTGGACCAGGATCCAGTGATGCGGATCCTGAAGTTCAAGCGGATCGCTGATCTAAAGGAATCTGTGACTGCTCCTGTAACACTGGCCAACAGATTCGAATGCAGCGATGGAGCTAATCTGTCTGTTGAAAGAAGCTAGTATGACCCCCGGATCCTTCGACGCAGACGCTCTGTTTGACTTGGATCTCAACCTTGTCCAAGCCACCAGTCGCATTCTGTTCAAGAAACTGAAGGTCCTGGTCAGCGAAGTGCCCCGAGCCCAGATCAACTGCCATTGACCACGACCGATGTCGTCGACGACTTGACAGTGTCGTCACATTACGCGTCAGCTGCAGAAGGCGGATCAGACACTTCCTCGGAGCCACCAAGACGGATGTCGCTAGGACCCTCTGGGGCATCGATACTAGAAGCTAGATCCAAGATCCGCCGTCCTAGTCCGATTAGAGCCAGCCATCGCGATAATGGATCCGCACCAACGGATCAGTCAACGGCCACAGAAAGCTCAGATCGATCGGTCGGTACCTTGCAGAAGTTATTCAATGCTGCAATGGGCCGATACTTGGCCGAAGAACGCGAGGCGAACAAAGATCCGGCTACTACGCAGCCACAGCATCAAGGATCACAGGATGTCGAGATGGAATCCATTCGATCCTTCGATCGTGGATCTTGCTGGGAGTGCGATCCCGAAAATGTAAACTTTCCGACATCTGCACAAGCCACCGCGGCGGCCACCGCTGCTGCTGTATCCACAAGTTCCACCATGATACAGCGTGTTCGGATCTCGACGATCTCGGATCTCAAGGAGTTCACTGGCAAGGATCAAGACGATGATCGAGCGCGAGCGTGGTCAGCAAAGTCAAGTCCGCGTTCATGCGGGATCAAGTATCGGATGACGAAAAATGCTTGACCTTCGCAGATCTTCTCGCTGGATCCGCGAAGAACTGGTATCGCCAGCTGAGTAGATCTACTCGCAACAAATGGAGCGATTTGCTGAGCAGCTTCCAGATCCAGTACTGTGGACTTGGAGTATCGGTAGCAAGACAATACTACCATACGCGACGCAGATCTGACGAATCGCCACTGGACTACTTGTATCGGCTCAACGTGGCGGGCCTACGTGCGCGACTGAAGATCAAGGATGGCAGCGCGAAGGATCGGCGTGAACATGTGGATCATTACATCGAGACGCTTGAGGATCAAGATCTAGCAGAACGGTTAACCTTGCTACGGTTGACTGACGCGGATGATCTCGAAGAAGTCCTTCGTGCTCGGGATCGCGCTAAGAATCGTCAGAAGAAAGCTACGTTTGGATCCAGCAAGTATCGCCAGAAGACGACCAATACGGTCCCCTCTGCTCCAGCGAAACAAGTACGTGCGATCCAGATCCAAGCTAACGACTCTGGATCCGACAGCAAATCTGACTGATCGGGTGGATCCGACTCTGACATCGACAGTCATCGCAGGATCTTCCTTACAGCGAACGAAGATGTGACCCCGAAGATGGAAAAGGAGTCGGCGAACCTAGATCCTCGAATTTCAGACCGTGATCATAGCCATCAAGATCACAACTCGAAGATCCACGGTAATGGTTTTAACCGCGATCGATGCTCGTACTGTGGATCCAGGAAGCACTCGGATCTTGGTTGCTGGAGGCGCGTTACATGCACGAAGTGCGGCAAGAGAGGACATCCCTCGGATCACTGCGTCTTCGTGTGTCGCGGATGTGGAGAATTGCATGACATGGGAAAGTGTCCGATGGAAGAGTTCTACAACCAGATCCGCCAGTGATTCAACCCCACGAAACACATGAGTATGTTACGCGAAGCTGCTGAGAAGATGTTCAACTAGGACGCTCGTCGGGGTGGAATCCGATACGAGCCGAGCATTCTAGATACTGCATCTATGCATTTGTGAACAAGACATCGGTAGATCAGGCTAGTAAACGACCAGATCTACACGGTAATACATGTGATCTGCATGGGAAACATACCTTCGCAATTTCATGTCTTCGCCAAGTCGACGAGTATGCTAGATCTGAAGTCACCATGAGTGTGGATCTTCAACCTGGAGAGTCACGAGGTTACTGGAGACAGCAAGATCCACATCTATGGTTTAAACCCACAGATCACGAGGTTACTTTGGAGATCAAGAGGCTGAATAAGATCTCGAAGTACCGACGGTCAACAACCATGGACCTACTACCGGGAGAGTCTTGTGGTTACTGGAAACACCATTCTCCAGGAAAATGGTTTCGTCAAGCAAAGATCACAGGCAAGATCCACAATGAGAAAGAGATCTTACTCTTAGATACCGGCGCCAAGGTGTCCATCGTGGACACCGCCTTTGCTCGTAAGGTTGGGTGCTATATCGACTCGAGTCAGATCCAAGACTGCGTGGGAATTGGCGATAATGTGTATCGGACAGAAGGAAGAACCCGGATCAAGGTGACTCTCGCTGGATCATTGGTGTATTTTTCCGATATCTGGGTTGATGATCTGACTGGCCAACAAGCTATACTTGGTATGGATTTCATAGTCCCAGCCGAGAGCCGCTTGGATTTAGCTCATGGATCAATCAGTTTGCCCGATGAAGTCCGGATCCAGATTAGCGGAAGACGCCAGCTCTATAGCGACATGGCGAAGATCGTGAACGTCGGCCAATATCTTCGGATTCAAGCAGGAGAGTCGGTGGAGCTGCCATTACGCCTGATATCGTCGATCCACGACAAGCTTTGGGGCACACGCGGGGATCAATGGGTGCCCACAATATCTGATGGACCAGGGAGGACGAAGTACATCTCGATCACCAACGTCGGGGACGAGGTGTTGATCCTGCATCAAGACCAACGGATTGGTATTTGGTTGGCCGGGGATCATGTGCCGCGGCTACCAGGTTTCATCTTGATCGGGTCTCGTCGTTACATAGAGTGGCAGAATCTAGCGTTAGAAGCCACAACAGACGCTCGATCCGAAGATATGGGAATCGAAGCCCCGCTGGAGCCCGCGGTAGAGCGACCCGAGTACCAAACCCCGCACACAATACTCCAGAGGCCAAAGACGACGTCGATCAAGTGTCGGAATGTCGAGGCGAGTCAGGATCAAGATGTTCCGGACTGCTTGCCTTCGGACAACTCGCCGTCAGATAAGTCGTCGTCGGACAAATCAACGTCGAAGACTCGACCGTTGGATCTAGCGTCTGTCGCAAGTGAGGAGTCAGATCTGTCGTCTATCGCAGATGGAGACTCTATATCGCATGCCGTAACGGTCAAGGATAGGGATGGTTTGGGACGACTTGTGAACTGTTCTATACGAATCAGCAAAACGTCAAAATACCGTCTAAAATACAAAGGGTCTGAAGCGTTTCGAGTGGCTGAAACGATGTCCGTGTGCAAAAGGACTTTTGGATATTTCTGAAGCGGGGCTTCTAGACCACGGCGCTAACACTAAGAACAAGCTACTAAAGTCAACGACTGACAGCATGTGAGCGCTGCATCTCGCGACTCGCATGGGGTGGCGCGAAATTCATGACGGAGACTCGACACTGCAGCGTCTTGTTCCGCACTAGATCTCGCACGCGTTCCAAGACTACAACCAGGACCATGTTGCCATCTCAATGCGCGTGACGATGATCTATCCGGTGAACCACGTTCTCAGGAAGATGATCGATCGGTTAGCAGCGAACATGGACCGCTGGAATGCTACTGACGGCTCCAATAGTGCAAGCGTCTCAGGTTTAGGCTGCTAAACCCGTAGGATACGGTAATATCCGGATCTACACTTCATGACCAGGTTACCCCTCGCGAACCACGACTCGTTTTGAACAGGACGAACCATTTCACCATTGGTGCGACGCGGACGAGTTGGTGGCGACGATCGAGACCAGACCGAGTTAAATGATGATGACCGTGAAGCTGTTCCATCGAACCACTTCAATGGTTGCCATTGCAGGAGATCATGCTGTTACTAGGAAAGATTTCTGTGTGGACGCTTTCATCTAAAAGCCTCGGGTTGGCACGAAGCTTGTTAGCCGCATTTCACCCGATGCTACTGGACGATGTGAAGCCAAGGGACACTGATAAGAATAATGGTGAATAACAGAAGCTGCTCATCGCACTCTGTGATTGTGTCGCGCGAAGTTGGAGTGGGTATTACAGTCCCCTCGGGCTACTCAAACGATGACCTGCGGTGTGATCAGTATAGCCGATGCTGTGTTGGGGGCGTCTATTGTGGCCTGGAGCTCCAAACCTTGCTGCGAGATGTGCTTCAGCAACCGCAGTTCTTGGCTACCAACAAAATGGCCGCTGCCGCGGACTGGAGGCTTCGAGGTGAACCCTCGTCGGATGGAGGTGATGCGTGACTCAAATGGGTGAAGTCTATCGTGTAAGTCACCGTAAATAACGACTCAAAGAAAAGCAAGGATGATAGCGCGTACCCTGTTGTATGGTAATGAGGACAGCATTCCGGAAGTGGTCACGGATTAATTATCAATATAAATCCCTTTGGATACAATTAATCTACACTATCTGGGCAAGACTGATGCCGAGCAAGGTCGATTTCATTGCACCTGATGGTTCCATAGTTGATGTCATGTATGCAAGCATATCGATCTTCTCAACCGAAAACCTGTTTCTTCGCTTTGTATGAATCTGATCAAAAATGCTCCAAGCTCTTTCGCTGGATGCTGATGATGTTGAGATCGCGAAGACGATTTCAGCAATTTTCTTCAGCAACGGATATTTTTTGTTGTTTCATAGCGTTCCAGTAATCCTGAGGACTCGATTCCGAGTTTTTCAGTCGGAGAGTTTTGCCACCAAGTCTTTTACTGCTTTTGAACGCGAGGATCTCTGCTGTTAGCTTTGGAGTACCATTGCGCGACGTGATCACGCCGCATAGCTCCGCCACTTTGGAAATCTGGTCTTCGACTGTATCGTCGTCCGAGCCAACAAAGTCGTCAAGGTTGGTGGTTGGATCCAGCAAAAACGCAATCCCCATAGCATTTGTATGGACGTACTTCCATCGCTTCAGTAGTTTTCGCGAAACACACTTTGAACGTCACGAAGTGGGAGATCGGCAACATTCTCATATTCACCGTTCATGGAAAGACTTTCGGTGGTACCGTCGACGTTATTTTCTTGACTTGCTCCATTATCATCACGAGGATCTTCTTCTTCAGCATCCGACGGCTCAGCATCGAGTTGCGTCCCAGCAGTGGCTGCTTGAACGACCGCATTACCAGATTTCGCCTGTTCAATCTGCCGCTATTGTTCCAGTGATGTGACGCCATAAGCCGCATGATACCGTAGCCATCTAAACCACTTGTACACCGTCAACACGAATGCATTACCCGCTTCTAAGACTCTTAGTGTTGAAATAATTGGATCAAGCAGACGTACAATTGTTCTCAAGTTATTCCAGAATCCATTGTCACGAACCAATGCTGTTATGAAGAGAAGTTTTCTCCTCTGTGCTGCTGTGCCACGATAGCGACTACAGAATTATTCATAGTCCGGACTCAAAAAGAGCTTTTCAAGTATATCCTGGTTGTTCAATACAGTCCGTAGACAAGTAAACACTGAATACCAACGCGTTGGCATCGGCAACACGAGATTTCTTGCTTCCGATCCAAGATCACGCACAACCTGCTGCAAGAACTTGAACTCGTCAAGTAGCGCGAGATGATCCTTCACGAATATTGCCTCAGCTACTGCTCTCAAACGGATTTTGCGAATAGCAGGAAACTTGCACACATCTTGCATCAGCAAATTAAGAACATGTGCTGAGCAGCCACCATTGACGATATTTGGTCTGCGAGAATGAACTTGCCCAGTAGCGCTCCTCATGGTTTTGGCATTGTCCGTAATGATGGACACAACCTGTGCTGATGTTGAACGTTCGATATCTTCGACTACTTTTTCAATTTCACCTGCAAGATAGTCTGCAGTATGCTGTTTAGACCTTGTCGACAATGAGGACCAGAATACCGAGGGCATACCTGGCGCAACTACCAAGAAGTTAATGATGCTGGAACCGTTGGTGTCACTTCAGCCATCCGTGACAAGAGACACATACGCTTGCTCATCAACCATCTTGATAACATCCAACCGCATCTCAGCTTGGACTCATTTCAAGAGTTCTCCCCTCAGCTTGTGTCTCGACGGCACCTTGAACGTAGGTGCCACCAAAGCAAGAAGTTTACGGAACAGAGGAGCGTCTGCGAGCATAAATGACAGGGCACAAACAAAAAATACGCGAGCCAGCGCTATTTCAAAAGCATCCTGACTCAGGGCGATCGTCGATGGCGCAGGAGGAGTTGAAGTACTTGGAGCTGGTTCTTGAGCAGGAGACGGCCGCAGTGAAATTTGTACGTCTTTTGGAACACTAGGGCACAGATTAGGACCGTCAAGTGTTTCAACAATTTACCGCTAGGCTTGCCGTTCTTTTTGAGAGCGCCACAATATCTGCATCGCCCGTGCTTCTTTCCATTCTCTTTCTCAACGAAATAGTGCTGCCAAATGGGGTCAGGTGGGCGTCCAATCTTCATGGGTGACGGATTGATTCGCCGGGCTGAGCCTGGTGATCGATGGGACCGACCTGGGTACTGTGCAGGAGTTGATCTTGGAGTTTGGACTGCCTGCACTTCCGTACTCGTGTGTGAAGACTGACCACCTGGGCTTCTGGTAGCACCTCTGTGATAAGGGCCGAAACGAAGCGTTCGTCTCATCGCCGAACCTGGCGGTGTTGGAAGAGTAGTGGTCCCTGATCGAGGTGTTCGTATTAATGCCGAGTCTGGTGGCGTTGAAATAATAGTTTCCCTTTGTCGAGGCGTTCGAGGTACAGTCGGAGACAATGCTGGTGGTTGAGGGAAATTTTGGATGGTTCGAGGACGGCACATGGCCGTCGGACGGCAGTCGCAGCATGGTCTGCGTCGATTGATTGCTGCAGCCCTTTAGGATCTTTGTCAATGATACGTAAATGGCGTGCCAGACTTTTGGATTGATTTGAATCTTTTGGATAATTTAGAGTTGTGCAAAACGTTTCAGATCATTTAAAAGTTCTTTATGGGCCTGATTCACAACCATCCCTAATCAAGGAGGCGCTGGAAGATCTCGATCAAGTAACGCCAGACGTGTGAGCAACTGATCCGTCGTTGGAAGAAGCTACAAGTGCACTAGAAGCACAAGAAGGGGAAGGTCGACATGGAATTGGGGTCGCCAACCAGGATCAACTACGTTTGAGATGTCTGGATCAAGAAAGATCACCGTCGAAAGGCGGTGGATCCGATCCGTCATCAATGATGAGTGTACAATCTGGGACGGGACATGTGGCCAGTGATCCGTTGAACGACAAGTGCGTCGCGTCTATGTCGCAAAAACGGACATGGATCCACCACCTGTTGTTGAAGATCAACCAGGCGTGTCGGATCTGGACCTCACCTGGGACTCAGATCAAGATTATGATGAATGTGTATACTATCATGGAGGAAGTGATCTGTACGCGGAAGATGTCGACGGTCAGATGACGGTACTGCCTGAAGTGCCCGTGACGACGGAAGATGTGAAGATCGAGGATATTCAGCTATGTGGATCTGATAATCAGACCCCAGAAGAAATTGATCGACTTCGCCAAAGGATCTAGAAGTTCCGGCACCTCTTGATCGGCAAAGGTAATGCCCTGCCGCCGGCCGCCCGGGGTGTTGTATACGACATCGATGTTGGAGGGCGAGGCCTATCGCCCTGAAGTGTCGTACGTTGCGTATTCAGTTCAGGGAGAAGCTGGCGGACTTGATCAAGGGTTTATTATCTGCGAAGATGATCAATTACTCTAGATCACCGTGGGCTTCCCCGATCGTGGTGATCATCAAGAAGAACGGAGTGGATATCACGCTGTGCATCGATTACCGGTTGGTTAACAGTCTAACCCAGCTGATGTTCTACCCGATGCCCTTGATCAACGACTTACTCGAAGATCTGGAGTCGACACTCTGGTTCTGTTCTTTGGATATGGCAAGTGGATTTTGGGTAGTGAAAATGACGGATCGTGCTCGTTTGATCTCGGCGTTTATCACTCCTTTTGGGTTATTTGAGTAGAATCGGATGCCTTTCGGCTTGAAGAATGCGCCCCAGATCTAGGATCGTCCACTCGGGAAGCTTCCAGAGGATCGCGCGGGAGGCGCGCGCTTCACTCGTGCCGATCCGTCAAAGCTCGCCACCAACAGGCTCTCCTCCGGTTCTACGGTTGGGGGAATCATGGCGGTCATCTTCCGGGGTTGCTTCTTCAGGGCTATTGCGATCAGAGCCTCGTCAACTTCTGCTCGAGGAGTGATACTCGCAGCGATCGCCTCTAGGATTTCTTCCTCGCCTTTGGCACACTTCGTGATTTCCAGCGTCCAACCAGACAACAATGCAGCCCACCTGCCCAAACGCCCGCCGTTTACAGTCAAGTCCGGCATGTGTTCAGACATCGCTTCGGGGATCGTCCACTCGGGGAGCTTCCAGAGGATCGCGCTGTATGCGCCTCCCGCACGCCTCACTCGTGCCGATCCGTCGAAGCTCGCCACCAACAGGCTCTCGTCCGGTTCTACGGTTGGGGGAATCATGGCGATCATCTTCCGGGGTTGCTTCTTCGGGGCTATTGCGATCAGGGCCTCTTCAACTTCTGCTCAAAGAGTGATACTCGCAGCGATCGCCCCTAGGATTTCTTCTTCGCCTTTGGAACACTTCGTGACTTCCAGCGTCCAACCGGACAACAATACGGCCCACCTGCCCAGACGCTCGTCTAGCCCATTCGACTTTAGGAGCCAGGCTAGTGTGGAGAAACGCGATAGCACCTTGATCGATCTGGTGACCAACTGCGAGTAGCAGACGTCCAACATACGAAGAAGAACCAGGACCTCCTTATCTACGATCCCATAGTTCAACTCGTGGATCTTCAGCGTCCGACTGGTGAAGGTTACTGGCCAGTACACACCGCCGTGGTCCTGCATTAGTGCCGCCGATTGTTAGCATAGAGGACTATGACTGGTGCCCGTCCCGGATCGAAGTGCTTCAAGATCGGTGTGGAGATGATCTTCGCTTTGAGTATGGTGAACGCATTCATCGCTCTTGTCCAGCGATCACGTTCCTCGTTCGCTGGTGCTGTCCCTTCCTCCGGCTCTCCGGTCGACTTCAACCGTGCGATCTGGTGGTAATCTACCTCCCGCAGCTCGTACAAGATCGCTGCATATACTGCAAAGTCCTCGATGAAGCGGCTGTAATAATTCAGGCTTCCAAGGAACGACTGCATCGACTTCAGCTTGGCGGGGAAAAGGAGATTCGAGAAGGCTTCAAGGTCCTTCGGTTTCGCTTCCAACCCGTCTGTTGATACTTGGTGCCCCAAGTAGATCACTTTGCGCCTGCCCCAGTAGCTTTTGACCACACTGATCGATAGGTTCCAGCGATCTCATACGTCCAGCAGATTTTCGACCTTGTTGCACATGCTGTCCCACGTGTCTCCAGTCACGAGAATGTCGTCGACATACGATCGTCGTCCCAAGATCGACGGTTTGGGTTCTGGTTCGGGCTCTCCCTCCTCGAACACATCGACCGTCTTGTCTTGGCCGGGCTTGATGCGCATGTGCCCATATAGGGCGTTGTCCACGATCCGCTGGTAGATCTGCGGAGCGTTCTTCAGACCGAACGGCATCCTCGCCCACTCGAATAATCCGAATGGCGTGATGAATGCTGAGATCAGTCTCGCCCGCGGTGTCATGGACACGACCTAGAATCCACTCGCCATGTCAAGGGAGCAATACCAAAGCACCTTGTCCA